>CAKAOI010026539.1:3374-38564 GCA_916701655.1 Sebastiscus albofasciatus
TAAAAACAAGACCGAGCCGTCTCCTCCGCTTCCTCCTCTTCTTCTTCCTCTTCTTTGGTGTTTATTGGCGGTTGTCAAACCATCTTATAGGTGCATTACCGCCACCTATTGGACTACTGGAGTGTGGAGCAGCAGATTAGCAGGAAAATAAAATAATAATAATAATAAAATAAATAAATAAATACAAAACAATAAATATAAAATAATAATAATTAACAATAATAACAATAATAATAATTAAATAAGTAATTAATTAGAAGATTGTGTACTTTCTTAGATGTCTTTCCTAGCAGATTGTAATATTGCCATCATTTACTCCTGATAGCAATTCCCTTCTTTCTTTGTCATATTTGTTGCACTCTGTAAGAACATCTTCCTCTTCCTCTTCCTCTTCTTCCTCTCAGACCCTGGCAGCCGAAGTGCCTGATGGGAGTTTTGTGCCCCCTGCTGAACCTTTTATTTATTTATTTTTTTATTGAAGAAAATTAATTTACAAACATTAAGGCATTGTAATCAAAACTCAATACGTCTAACATACAAGGCACAATTGGATAGGAAAGATAACTTAAATTCTAAAAACAAAAAATAATAACAAAAATAAAAGAGGGTAGAAAATAATTAAAGGAACAAAAAAAGAAATGCATAAATAAATAAATAATAAGACTGCACTCTTCCATAGTAGCTCTAGGGGTCATCATCATATATGTTCAGTTCTTCATAAACTCTGAGGAGAGACTTTGTAAGTCTCATAGTCTTAAAGCACTGAGATGATTGTCCACGAGGTCCTTTTTGAAAACTGAAATAGGGGGTCCCCGGCTGGACCTTGTGTCACACTTCACATGGGATTCAGCATTTGTAAACATGTCATGGCCATGCTGAAAAAGTTGTTGCACTTTGGATTGATGAGTATGTTGGAAGAAAATTTGTATTCTTGAATGAGCCTGAACTTTCTCCTCTCATTTTGAAATATGAGTAAAAACAAGGGTCTTTAAAGAAAATGTAAATCAATCAAGTGGGTAAAAAAGACTTATACAAACACAGAACAGAAACTGAACATATGCCACAAACAAAAAAATGCAGTTTTAACTCAAAGATTTTGCATTTTATTTCGGTAAGGCTGCAGTGTATTGAAGAGTTTCTGATAAGAGATGGACGTGACTTTCTCAATTATCCTACACCAGTACTTTTTAATCTGAGAGGTTTTGATGAATGAAGTGTGGCCCATGGGTGTATACTACTGTTTCTTCAGAGGAAGACTTGACTCAGAGCATTACAGCAACAATGACAAATACACATTGAGTCAATTTGGAGCCCCTTGCCAGCTCTGCTAATACTGATATAGAAATAAATGTTTGAAATATTTACTTCTGCTAATAGCAGAATAAATGTTCTGGCTGTGGAAACAAATATCCCTCTGGGACAAATAAATCTAAATCTAAATCATAAATATGCACCTTTTAAAAACGTTTTTATTTCACAATTGTATTTTTCACAAATCCCTGCCACTTCACCTCAATCATACAGAGATGGATAGTGGAAAATATATGAAACAAATAATTAGTTAATTAGTTTTTTTATATATTTTACTTGTATTTTATTCATATAATTATTTATATAATAATGTCTTATTTATAGATTCACAAACCCTTAAAGTGTGTCTTACAGCTGTATTTCTTACTCTCCCTGCATACAGCTGGTGACCATGGTGTTCACACTTCATGACTTTATACTGATTATGGAGTTATGGAAACTTAGTTCTACATATAGTATCTACATATATTTACACACAGTGAATGAGCCGACACAGCAGAACTATTGTAGATTTCTCTTCGGTGTGAAAAGGCTTAAAAAGTGTGAGAATACTATATGTGTCTAACAAGCTGTACATGTAATATGTAATTGTATATAGTATACACTGTTATTAAAAATATTCCTTATCACCTTAACTTTTCAATAAATATTTCAGCCTCACACGTAATCCCAAGAAGACAAAGTGCAACACAAAATGCATTTTTCCAAGAACAATTTTATTATCTAGTATTTGCGATCATCTTGAGAGTATCAAAAAAGTCTGTTGCAACAATTCAACACTTAAAACAATTCGTTCTGTTGCTCACTTTGGATTAAAAGATGTTTTTTGGTATTCAAAAGCAGAAATATAAAAAAAAACATAACTTAAATATTAACATTTAAGTCTAAACTCTAAATCTACATTTGGCACCTGAGTTAAGTCAGCAAAAATAATCTGCGGCTTTCAAATGAACCTTTTGTATCAACGCATTACACAGACAAACTATGAACTTAAACCAGTCTTATTAATTTAGTAAAATGTCACATTTAAATTGGGAAATGTTTTTGTTTACGACATCATGCTAGAAAGACAATCTAAATTCAAATTTCCAATGTAACCTACATAGGTATCATTCAGGTGAAATCTCATGGTGATAAAAAGACATCAGAACAGTTTGACATCACAAGCTTTAAAATAAAAAACTATGTAAAAATGCCTTTCTAGCAATCAAAACCATTGGAAATTATATCACATTTAAATGCAAATAATGTAAATGAAAACCAAAGAAAATCACTAAATATCAGACACATTTCTTTGGTTAGGATTATTTGTATTATAAAGATATAAAAATTGATTATGTTGCTCTTCACACATAGGGTTTCCATTTTGATAGTCAGAATCCTTCATTGTCACACCTTGGACAGGAGATATTATGGAGAAAGAAAGAGAACTCTTCGCCATACAGCAATATTGGTGATAGGTAACAGATGATTCTCTTAACAAGGAATAAATATCATCATCTATCACTGGCAGGACAAACTGGATCTTTGGTCTGGTGTCAAATATTTCCACCTCGCAGTACCAAAGATCAACTGAATGAAAAGCCATACCCATCTGAGGAAGGAGACAACTCTTTGGATAATAGCATCGGCATCACCGCTGCGTTTAGCAATGGTCTAGAAGGCAAACGGAGCACAAGCCAGGGAGACTTGTGCTAAAGCTTTCACCAGAATAAAGCATCAAGAAAATGTACACTGAGAAAAGCATTCAAACCACCATTCTAAGGGAAATTTACATCATTGGTAAGAACAATATTTTTGGCAAATGCACCCATAACGTATATCCTCTCTATTTTTGGTTGCCTTAGAATATCTTTTGTATTATCAAAAACTCTTTGGGTACAATTTTTCCCGTCTTTGGATTTCATCTTCTTTAGTATGCAAAGCCCTTTCGATATTAAGGCCATGTTAAAGCTTTGAGTTCAGTGCATTGGAAATGACAAACCATATTGTATGATAAAGCTCAAACAGTTTGACGATATCTAATGCACTTGTTATTTTCACAACATACATCATTCAAAGACAAAAAAGCTCTTTCAACCGTGAAAATAAAAGTTCAGTGGATTTAAAAAAATGAGGACCTCTAGTTAATGACTCCCCAACAGAGGTAACAAGACATGGCAAAGAAGTGTTTTCACCTTGTCCCCTGAGTCTGAGATAATACTGCACAATATATGGTGAAAAGGAGGTAGTAATGTATACACAAGAACAGAACACGGAGGTAGATAATCAGTCAAAAGGGCCCAACTACTGTACACCCTCTGCTCCAGTGGAAAGTAATTAAATATAATGAAAATGTATCACAGTACATTTTTGACATTCTTTTTAACATTCATCATGGGTGAGCTTTGGTTTAGGACAGACAACGCCAAACAGGTAAAAAAAAATGGAAATAAAATGTTATAACAAACATTCATACAAAATCCTGAGGTAGATCCGAAGCAAAAGCACATTTCGTCCGTCGCAGCAGCTGGCTTCCTGATCCCTTGTGCCTCAGGAAATAACCGAGGGGCTCAACTCAGGAAGCAAACGAGGTAGAAGTGGCGCAGCTTCGGCTGCTGGAGAGCAGATCTGGGCCGGGGTGATGTCAGGATCCGACTGCTTGGGCAGGACGAGAGCCCTCTGAGGTGCAGCAGAAGCGGGTAGCATCAGGGGCGGAGTGATGGAGGGGATGGTGCTCCTCATTTTCCACTTCGAAAGACTGCTTCAGCTCAGCGACGGCACCGTCGTCCGGCCCAAAAGATTCAGGTCTGGAGCTTTGGCAGGTTGAAGGGTTGCTCATCTCTTCATTGCTTCCTTCGTTGGAGTAGTGTCCAGAGTCTCCCGTCTCTTGGCTGCCCTCGCTGGTGTGAGAGCTCTCTGAGTGATAAGGTCCGTAGATGATCTCCCGGGACGAAGGTGGCAGGGGCGCTGAACCTAAATGCTCCTCGTACCTCAGAACAGTTTTGCCAGCCTCGTACAAGTTGGCTCTCCTCTCAGCCTAATGAGGTAGAGAAAATTGCAATTAAGAAATCTGACTGAAAAAAAAGCTGATTGAGCAGAATAATGTTGCACCACTTACATCACTTAGAGCTGGATTCCTGGTCTCCCTCTTGAAGAGCAGCCACCTCCTGTTTTGATTCTTGCTGCTGATTGGACCGGCACTATTTATGACCATATTAGATCCACTCTGGAACAAATGAGAAAATATATGAGAAATACTGATTTTGTTATGGTCCATCGAACATGTACCTGTGAAACGTACATTTCTATTTCTGAAACTAGAAGATCAATAACTCAGTTTTCAGTTTGTCTCACCTTGGTATCTAGAAAGTGCTGACTTATCATGGGTATAAGGGCCTCCACATTCTCCCTATGGTGTTCTCTGGGCAGGGCCAAACCAGTATGTGGACCTTCAGCAGCTCCCACAGCAATGACTTTGTGACTGGACGATTTTCTATTAGTCATACAAAGATAATAATGTAAAGAAATGTCAGAAAAACCTAATTGTTTATGTTTTATAATATAATTATAAACAGTTTTAAATGGTTAGAATCAGTACCTTGGTCTGCCCTTACTGATGAGGATTACGGCACACATAACAATACAGGCCAAGGCGATGCTCACGCCAACAATGATCCCCGTCATAGACCGCTGGTCTATGTGGTAGAGACCGTCAGAGAAGACTGGAAGACAAACAACAGGGTTTCAGATTAATGATTAGACATTAGTTACAATTATTTAGAGAAAATGAATATACAGAGGAGAGATAACGCTGAAGGAAAACAGAGGTTGATACTCTCCGCCTTCTCACCTAGAAACTGCTGTTTAACAAACCTTCACATTCATCTATTGTTGTTTGCAGTTTATGATCAACACTGTGTGCAGGACTGATGTGTATTAAAAAGTACACCAAGCTTTTATCAGAAAAAATCTCATACAAACCTGAAATATGAAAATATCGTAACTAATTAAACTAAATTTGAAAAAATACATAAAAATAATATTAATTAAAAACATACAACTTTATGCTTTATTATGCCTATACTAAACCACTGTTTTGGTTATTAATTAATAGGGTTACCAAATGTTGCTGACTTACGCCTCCTAGTGGTTTGTTTCCTACCAGACAGGAACTTTCATTCTCTCTCCATAAACCATTTTTAGTAATGATTATGAATCCACACTGGTGTCAAAGTGTATCACCTTGCTGTAAAATTGCACTTTTGTCAACACAAGATACACAGATTTAATAAAGCTGGACTCAAATTAAGCCTAAGTGGCATCACAACCCTAATATTACATTATAGCCAGAGAGAAATCCAAACCATTTAATTTCAAGCTAAGAACACTAACACCAGAGTATAGCTTTACTTTCATATGGTCATAAATTGATATAATAAATGGAACAAACTATCATGTATTCTCCAGTGTTCCCTGGTGTTTACCTGTTGTATCGGGGAAGCTTTCCGAGTGCCTGGGGTTCTTGCTGCGGTGGGTGTTTCCATGCTTCAGTGGCAGCTCCACAGTGTTAGAGAAAGGCCCGTCACCGACCTCGTTGGAGGCAGAGATTTTCACCAGGTAGACGTTCCCTGCCTCCAGCTTCTCCAGCAAGGCCATCGTGTGGCTTCCTGTAAACAAAAGCAGAAACACACAGTAATGATTAGAAACACAGAACACTGATACTGGTGCACTTAATGTTGCATAAATAGCTGTATACAGCATGTATGATATATTTACAGCTCCCTATGACAGGTACAGCTGAACCTGGAGAGTTAATATTATCTTAGGTATTCTACATGAGTAACATTGAAAAAAGTAAGATATATTTGTGTTTTGATTCCTAGAAACAAAATGTTCCTATATGTTACGGGGGATGTAAGTGCTTTAGGTATATATTCAGTGATTAGTTTATTGTGTTTAATGGACTTTTGTAAATCTCTTTTACTTCATTCTTTTCACTATTTATCTATGTAATGTTCTGATATCTTTCTAAAATAACAACATGATCACTGACTTTACAGATAACTTGATCCAGCCCACTACTCACCCTCTCTCTGCAGTATTTGCCAGCGTCCAGACAACCAAGCTTTCTGGGAGGCGTACAGGATGGTGTAGCGTGTAACAATCACATTGGGCTCCGTGGGCTCCCTCCAGGACACCAGAGCAGTGTCGTCCTCGATCAGAGTCACTCGCACTCCTGTAGGTGGTTGGCTAGGTGCTGCACACAGAGAAATCACATTCACGATAAACAACACTTAGTGTGAAATATACTGAGAAATATGCAATTATCTGATTTGAATCCGGACAGTAGAGGAATGGTGGGATACACAAACAGCTAAAGCTGCCCCCTCTTAGTCGATTAAGCAACTAATCGGTAATTTTGGTCTTAGTCGGACTAAGCTTTAGTCGATTAGTCGTTTTTTATACTTATTTCCAAGAAACTTATGAGCACATCTCTGGTAAACACAAGATTTAAAGTGGAGCTTTTGAGTGATTGTTTGTGGAGAAACTCACTTTCACAGATCGGTTGATTAAATCAACTTATCGATTAGTCAACAAAATCTTATTAGTGTTAGTCGACAAAGAACTTCTTTGGTCGAGGACCTCCCTACAAACAGCAACATAGTCATGACAAAATGATGTTACAGTAATTTACAGTAATGTATTACCTGCTGGCAAAGTCCGATGGTAAACAACAGAACTCCAGGGACTGGAGATCTGGTCCACATGGAGACGCACAACAAACTCATAACGAGTGTTTGGATCCAAATTTTGAACCACCACACTCTGTTTGGTACTGTGAACAGACAACAAGCATAAATTATGGGCATTTTGCAGACAATAATCCAGAGCTATTTACTGTATAAAATGTGAAACTGTGAGGTTAAATTTCTATTACATCAATACAAACAGCCAATGATAAAAGTACAAGGGCCATATCCACACATTCACAAGCATGCAGTGTAATGTAAATATGTATGCAACCAAACCAAAAGAACTTTTGGAGGCATTATTAATCACGCCAGACGTAAAACGCTACATTTTTGGGGGTTCTCAGCTTACGTTTGTAGGTAGCGTATAGCAGAGGCATTGTGGGTGCCCACAGGTGTACAACGGACTGTATAGCTGACAGCCTTTCCAGAGGGGAAAGCAGGACGGCTCCAGTGCAGAGACACTGAAGATGAATTGTTGGCGAAGATAGTCACATGATCTGGAGGCGGAGGGGCTGCTGCCAGTTGGTCTCTAGCCGCTGAATGATGCAAACAAAATGCATATTATCATCACATTTGAGAAAAGGTTTAAATTCCATTTTAAATTGTAAGACTTTTAAATAAACAACAGAGAAATGTACTTACACACACATCCTGGAGTGCTGACTGTTTGGTCTGTCTGATAGCCATCTCCAGCTTGACTGACAGCCAGAATCTTGACATGATACTTTCTCCTTGGATCTAGAAGACAAACAATCAATTTTCAGCCAAGGTTGGTCAAACTGACATTATAATACTTGCACAGAACATCTTTCTTCAAATGAATAGTCCAATAGGGGCCAAATATTTGGTTAATATTGCCAAACTCTGAAAGATCTCTATTAAAATACCAGAAGTGATGGTTAACAAATAGATTTGCATCATTTTTCTTTTTTCTTAAAAAGGCAGACACTTGGACAATTAGCTGCAGGAGGGGACGTTTGTAGGTCATAAATGGCTGCTCCCCACACATGGACAATGCATGGTCTCCTGAGTCACCCCAAACTCTCATTTATCATGTGTTGTCATGTGTAAGGAGCATGAGAAAGATCAACCAGCCCCCAGGCCCGGTAAATATGGCGACATGATCAATACGCTCTAGGAAAATTATCACAAAGAGATATTTCTACTTTTTAAAAGCCTATAAAGATTTTACAACTATGAACCCCTATCAGCATTAGAACACAATACAAACAAGTCACAACATTTGAGGGGAACAACAGAGGTGAGATTAGGAAACTTAAGAAAATAAAGTAATTATGGGACATACAAGGCTGTATCAAGTACTGGCTAAAAGACATCAGAAAGATCATTGAAGTCTGGGGGTGGGAAGCTTTGAAAATATACAATCAAATTTTGTATTTTAACTTGAGTTAAAACACAAAATAACTTGCAAAGAAGCTACCATTGCATAAGCTCCTAAATCAGGCATTTTTAGGGAGTGTTAAGATTTGTTTTATGCCTCCAGAGTGAAAGGTCAGCCTTTGGGTATTGACCAGTGAAGGCGGTGTGTCCAGGCCTGCTGTGGGGGCTGGGCCAGTGTTCAGCTGCTGGGAGCCTAGGCCCATGGGACTGGGGGGGTTTGACTGGGGTCACCAGGTCAGGCCAAGATAGAACAGAAGGAATCTGGGCGCAGGACTGTGGGAGAGGAGCTGGGCCCCTTTTGTTCCCCCTTTCACGTCCTTCCTACTGGCCGTGTGTTATAGCCTTAAACTTGGAGCGACGCAGAAAGAAACATGGCTCCAAAACAGTCAGTGATGTTATGGAATATGAAACCAATGACAGCAGCTTGTGTGATTATCAATATAGAATCAAACTGAAGTTTTTTTTTTTACAGATCTAGCAAGTTATTACTACAAAAACATAAAAAAAACCCCATTTTATTAAGAATCTACTATTGCTATTTCAACTTTTTGGGTATGAATTGCGTAGGAACCACACTGTGCTTTAAGACTCCCATCAGTCAAAATGATATCAACAGTTTTGGTCAGTATGGCTCTGGTTCGTACTGCATATAGATTGTTGTGGGTCATTTACATGGACAGCACAGATGACCAATGGGGGCAGGGTCCTAATCCAGGACTGCCGTCTCACGGCCAGAGGTCAGTGGCTCGGTCCAGTTTCAGCCAATCCCAGGGGTCTTTGTTTGTGTTCTTCGGTGTCCAGCTAAAGGGGGTAGTGGCCAGGGTCTTACAGGGCAGGTCTGGCCCTCGGTAGAACACAATGGCCAGGGGTAATTATGCAAGCCGCGGGATGGGAAACGGTGGTGGGAGGGACATCTGGATCCTGACCTCTAACCCTGGGAGCCTGCTCTCACACAATACCGCAGCCAGACTGGAGGGGGCTACTGGTTAGGCAAGAGGGGTCAGCCCATATTGATCGGGGCAGAGGGTGAAAATGCAAATGTAGGTTCCAACTGCCCACTGAATTAAAGTGGGACCCATTTGAGTGAGAACCAATCGGTCACTCTCTGTTGTCGCTACGCCAATTTAACAGGTCTAGATGGTAGAAATGCACTAACACAGTCAAATATACATGTTTTTTTTCATCCACTTCACTATCCCATCATCTCACAACTAGACAACTGGCAACAAGAGGGCTTCACTCACCAAGGCCACTGATGGTGTAGGTATAGTTTTGAGCCTGCAGCTGGATGACGGGCTGCTCTGGTTGGCCTTCCTCGTGGTAACACAGCTGGTAACCCTGGACAATCACAGACTGTGGGGAGGTTTGCCAGCGAGCCACAATGGAGGTGCAGTTAAGCGGCTCAAGTTGAAGAGTAGGGGCTGAAGGCACTGTGGGGCAGAGATGGTAGACATGGGATCAATAAACATTCATATTCAAAAATATTGCTGAGCACAAAGGAAGACTAAACAAAAAAACAACAAGACACTGGGTATAGAAAAAGGATGGATGGATGGAAGATCATCACATTAACATAATGGTCTGGGTGTGACAGTGTTATAATTTAAGCTTCATATTGGAAGAAAATGCACCAATATACACAGCATTTTGTTCGATCACTAGTTGATCAAGGTCTAGATCATCATGCTCTAGACCTTGATCTCAATTAAAATAGTAGTATTCTTTCGGCTGTGCTGCTCTACATCACCTAAATATATAACCAAACTTTTGAAAACAAGAAGTCCAGCTTTGGTGGACAAACAGCCACCCCCAACACACCAGGCCATGAAAAGAGGCTATTCTTTCCCCCCACATAGACGCCTGAGGCCCTCTCTTTATGACCCGTGACTGAGGCCACTCTAACATCACTGACAGTGAAGGGCAAAGGTTCCTGGGTAACCAACACAAAGACTGTGGGACAATGCTACAAGAGCAAACCCTAGTCCTAAGCCAGGCCACTCTGCATGAGCTCTAGTGATCCTCCTGGTATTCTCAGAGCAGCAAAACAGGGATGTAACAAAAGTTTGGCACCACGTGATTCCATTAGTCTATGGCATGAACTCGTTATTTACTTCTTGCCCTGCTGAAGATGCCTGACTTTGACCATGAGCATAAATTCAATAATGCATGAAAACCTAGTCACAATTAAGAGAGCAAAACTGTTCTATACAACCATGTGATGAGATTGTATAGATAAGAAAAACACCCAGCTCTCAAAATACTGTGACAACATTTCCTTTTCAGCCTTCTGCAGGTTTACCTTTGCTGCTGGAAGTCTTAGGTGTGCGGTGCGAGGTCCATGCAGAAGGCTCACACCAGCCCACGCGGGTTGCTGCAGCCATGCGGAGCAGGTAGATGGTGTCCGGCTGCAGGCCATCCAGCAGATATTCGGTGCTGTTCTGAGGTATCTCCACAGAGGTGACAGTGCTGTCCGCAGCTGTGCGATAGGATAGTCTGTATGCAGACAACCGACCGCGGCTCAACTTGGCGGGCAGTGGCTGCCAGCTCACCTGAATATCTGTGGAGCTCTGGCTGGTCAGACTTAGCTCTGGGGTACGTAAAGGCACTGTGAAAAGACATGGAAATAAATATACTTGACTCCGATGACTTCTTCAGAATACAAACATGATGGCAAAAACTCATATTTCTATCTATTATTCACATAAATTTGCTGTTAGTGTGTAGAAAATTGGGCTACCACCAGAATGCCAATCCCCCTTATTTCCACTCAAAATGTGCTCTGTGCACACATCACTTGCATGCATGTTAGCTTAACTACCAAAGTGATTTATTGCAAGGAATGCTGGGAGTCTCAATGCTCTGTGCTTACCATCCTCCAGGGTATGTTGACTGACTTGGTCTGACATACGACTGGCTCCCATTGGCATATAGGCCACGATGTAAAAGCTGTAGTTTCGAGCTGGCTCAAGGTCATCGATGATATAACTGGTCGTGTCATTGCCAATGACAACCTGGTATTCTTCGTTGTTTAGACCTGACATGGAACACATCGTAAAGTAGGTTAGGAAATAGGTTAAGTTTATCCAAAGAAGAGACTTCTCTGAAAGGTTATCAGACATGTACCATGTAAACAGTCAGTGTTTTGAGAGGCTCAATGCTGGCAGTTTCTGAATAACACTCATCTTTTCTATAAACAAGTGTAACTCAAGGCACAGCCACATAACTGCCTCCAGGCCTCTTAAAGCAAACCTAATTAAACATCTAAAAACGTGTTTACAACAAAGGCAGATTTGACTTAATAGAGTTACCTAACTGTCACGTCAATGGTTGGAGTTGAATATCTCCTGACGCTACTAGTTTGCAAGACTGTGAGGCTTTAAAAAGATACCCTGTCCCTTTAAGCGCAAGCAGAATGAGCTGGGGAGTGGACAATGGGCTGGCTAAGCCTGTTGTTATTTCAGTGAAGTTGCCATTCTGAGTCCGCCTTGACCTCTGCTCTGTGCAGCAACAACAGATGGCCTTCGCCAAAGAAAGTTGATCACATGTGAGAGTGAGATAGCTTTCTGTGGTTGAATGTCATCTTTTCACACCTTCATCCCTCCCGGTTCACAACAGCCCAAATGAAAAACCTTAAACTGAATGAACTGGTTCTATGGTCTCTCACCTTCAGCCTTCATATAGTGGATGGAGTAGGCAATGACTTTGTCTGCATTGTAGAGAGGTCTCTGCCAGGCCAGTAAGATAGCAGAGCTTGAGATGGTCTCAGCGTGGATATCTCTTGGTGCACTGGGCCTGTCCTCGGACATGACTACAATAAGGCGAGCCAAGGACAGCACAGAACCCTGCTCGCTCTCTGCCATGCACTGATAGATGGCGTCATCCTCGGGGATGATCTGGGTAATCACCAATTTACTGTGAAACAATTGGCAAAATATTAGCAATCAGTCAAGAAATTCAATTATATTTGATTAAGGCAGGCTTTTTTCACAGTACTTAGTTATGTTTGATTGCAATACCTGTTGTACATCTTAATCCTCCCATTTAAGTGAACCTCTTCTCCATTCTTTAGCCAGCTGATGTGTGGCGGGGGCACTCCCTCTGCTTGGCACATAAACCGGGCAGTGCCTGCTCTTGGACGGGTCTGGCTCTCGGGCCTCTCCACAATGGATGGTGGCACTGAAACAGAGGTGCGAGAGAAAAGTGATGAAAACGCAGTCTATTTATCCCACAAAACACAAATTGTGTGGCATCTTGTACCTGAGTTCACATCTGCAAAAGCTTTTGTTGTGTTATGGCATAGGGAATATAACAAGCAATGACAACCAATGCTGTGTAACTACTCAAGAGTTTACTGTACCTAGAACTGTGAGGTTGGCTGCAGCAATAGTGTAGTTGCGGGTCCCAGGGGTGGTGGCCCTGCAGAGGTAGACTCCATTGTGCTTGGAATTGACATCAGTAATAACCAGGTTCCCGTTGCCCAGCACTTTGGCGTTGTACACATCAATGGGTTTACTGTCAGCACGGCTCCAGGAAATGATGGGCCAGGGGTTGCCTGTGGCCACACACTCCAGCACCACAGTTTGGCGAAGAGAAACTGTGACATTCTGAGGTCCAGCAATGATTCTGGGCCTCTGACGGGGTTTAGGGCCGACACCTTCACAAGAAAAGGAAAATGTTAAAAATCAATTCCTTAAATAATATAATGCTTGTTCATAAAATCCAGTTAATGCGGTCTCTGTACCTTGGTTGACTGTCAGCGTGGCCTCTCTACTCTTCAAACGGCTACCGATGTTAGTTGCCACACATCGATATTGTCCAGCATCTTCTAGTTGTACATTGTGGATCTGAAGGACTCCGTTGGGCAAAACCGTTATTCTGGGAACATACAACGGTAACATTAGGGTCAAACTGGAGGGTATATGTGGACAGCAACAGAATTTGAGAGCTGTTACTAGATTACAAATGCATGATGTCCACAAAAGTATATGGGGAATGTATGATGGCGTGTCTGCAGGTACCTGTCTGTTCGTAGTGGTAATGTGCTTTGGTTGAGCTCCCAGGTGATAGTGGCTGGAGGGCTGGAGGTGACAGAACAGGAGAATCGTGCCACTGAGCCCTCAGTCACCACAAAAGGCACAGGATGCAACACAAACTCTGAGATACCTGTGGAACAAAAAATTATCAATCAAGGCCGAAATATCAGCAGTAGAATATTATAACTAAAACCTAATGCATTAGCTTATTATGAAATCAATGAGTATTTGTTTTAGTAGTGGGCGACTGAATTAAATATTTTATATAATTAAGTATTTTAATTCAGTTTGTCATTTTCTTTCAATATTTGGTAAAACATTATACATTATACATGCAGAGCCCTGACTTTGATGGATGTTAACTGATTGTATGAAAGGAATTGATCTTTGTGAGAGACCATGATCTTGCTTGTGTGCACTGTGCAGATGAGCTATCAGGTCCCGTACTGACCAGCTGGGCCAATCAATGGATCAATGGAAGAATGACACTGAATGATGCATTGTAATAGATAAAAACTGATCAATTCACTTTGCATAATAAGGATTGCCACTGGGGATATAAAAAAATATATATCAAAAACAATGTTGAAATATAAAAGAAAACCCATTTTTTGCAGAAGTCAGGGATGACACATTACATATAGGCAAAAAAACGCCCTTTTGTCAGATTTATGTTGCACATATTTTACAGCTATACATATGTAAATGCTATGCTTAGACCCTGGTATGTAGACACTTATTATAAGTATTACAAGTATAAATATACTTGCTTTAAAATGACTAAAGCAACTGTGATCAAGTTGCTGAGTCACATTCTGTTTATGTGTTCAAAAGGTCTTTCAATAATCACCACAAATAAGCAAACCTTAATCTGCATTTGTCTCCAGAATACTCTGTAAGATATGACCAATGACCTTCATTCATTAAGGCGATAACTCTCTCCCTTCCCCCTCACTCACAGGAAGGAAGTCAATATCATGTTAAAGAAAATCAATACCCTGTTCTCCCACTGAAGCTCCGCATTTAAATCCTTGAGCTTTGGGGACTTCCAAATTAAAGAGCAATCCTTTAATTCAAGACCTAATGTCATCAGTATTACACGAATAAAACTGGCAACCCTGCTTATGTGATGTACATTAGGGGGTTAATCTAAACCAGGGTGAACGATCCTTTAGGGTTTGTTTGTGAATTATTCCTCTGGATTATCAGTAGGTTTTGCTTTAGTGTTAGTACATGATAACAAAACCCCCATGTCAAAATACATGTAGTTATCTTCCAATGGCTAGTGTTATCACGAAGTCTGGAACGATCCACCTTCTGTCTCCAGACAACATGGCTGACTGGTGAGCATCATGAAAAGCACCTGGTAAGAAGTTAAAAACAACATGTTGTTTACTCTCCACTGGGAGATAACAGACCGTCTTCACTCGTACTGGGATCAGTGATGTAGATGGTGGGTGTGGCCTGCACAGACTGATCCGCTAATATGGTCACCTCTGTTGTAAAGAACAAATCAATGTCTAGGTCAAACAGCACAAAGGTTGCTCTGGAGAGGTCAAAGTTCGCTTCAACCCCCTGTCCATTCAATTTTAGCCCAAACTGAGAGCCAGATCGAAGCCAGTTTACCACTAGTCTAAAAAAGAGAGCCCTGTGATTTGTATGTTGTTTATATCAAATGCTACAGTAGTATTCCATTATAATAAAGCATACTATTTTGCAGATATTGTGAGAAATATATGACAGATATGTGACACCCTCTGTGAATCCAAGATGTGCTGAAACTAGTGATGTGGTCCCAGAACAACAATGAAACCTCCTGAGTGTAAACATGTTTTGAAAAGATCATCACTATTTACTGGAATATCAGCGCTGCGTTCAATCACATGACAAACTGGCCTTTCTTTAACAAAAGGGGCTCTGGTTGACGGGGCAACAGAGGGACTGATCCAGTGAAAGGGATTGTGGGCCGGGAGAAAGAACAGCAGGGCAGCCCAGCCAGAGCAGGCCTGTGACATCACAAAGGCTTTCCCTGCTGACCCCTGACCCCCAGGACCTCTGGACAGAAGGGGAGCACAGAGGAGGCCCATCCTCCACTCCCCCGCCTACAGCTGACCGAAAACCTTTAACCCTTTCACTGACAAAGGCTGGACACCAGGTCAAACTTGACTTTTGAAGGTTTTTATGTGGTCATCTTATAGAAAACGGAATTTGTTTGTTGCCCTTTAATTAAAAAACAACAAAAATCATCAGAGCAAAGTTGCTGTGTCTATAAACCTATAAGATTTGTGTTCCCGTTTCTATTTCTATATTTATGAAGCTCTTCCTGTGTGATATTTGTGTCTAGATCTTCATAGTTTTGTACTGTTCAGTATTGAAACATATTGCCCCAAACTTTCTATCCTCAATGTCAGTGTCAAAATCAGTATATTTCAGAAAGCCATGCTAGTTTCCATGACACTAGTCATGGGATATCCCTTCTTAAGACCTGTGAAAAGTGTCCATGGTAGACCGGACCCATTGAATAGACACAGCTGTCCTGTCCACTGATATGTGGACAAACAAATGCCCTGAAAACCTCGCCTTTTCTTCTGGGGCGGTCAGGGTTACTCCCAACAAAGGCTAAAAGGCAAATGGCCTTTCAGAGATTCCTCTGTGTAGCAGACCATTCAGCAATTACACAGAGCCACAGTCTGCAGTGACAATGCAATCCCACCACCAACATAATAAGAGAGAGAAGGCTAATTTCTGACTTTTTGCGAATGTTTCCTGAGTACTTTCATAAGTGTTACTTTTCCTTAAAACAGGGAACAGACAGTGTACTCAGACTCAGGGCTGCCTGTTGTGTTTATGGAGTATTTATGAGCTTTTAGATTGACTCTCCATCTACATTTAACTGTCTCTTAAAATGCTCCTATAACTGGAGTGACAGCTTTAAACTCAAGCATGACCAAGTCTGAATAACATCCAATAACATGGAAACCCAGACTTTAGAGGTTTTTCCTCAGTGAAGAGGAAAAAAAGAGTGAGGTGGGTGTACATCTGCTTCCCATCTCCAGGTTAATAACCCATGAACTTGCCATTCTGATGCCTGCATGTTGACACCACAAAGTGGATATCACCAACAAGTTTAACCCATCCTCATCTTGGTTCCAACAGTGAAAACAGAGAACAAAAAGTCCATGTTGGCTTCACTCTGAGCTCCATACTTACTTGCGATAGTCAGACGTGATCTTTGGCTTAGGATAGCTCCATATTTGTTCTGGGAGAGGCACTGGTAGAATCCTTCATCTGAATCCTCCTTGGTATGTTTTATCTTTGGTATGTACAAGGAGCCGTTGGGCAGAAACTGCATGTGCTCACTTTCTGCCAACCGAACTCCATTCTTCAGCCACTTTATGGTGACTGGAGGCAGCCCATGGGCCTGACAGTCCAAGACCGCAGGGTCCTTTGGTAGTAAGGTAACATCACTGGGCTCTGTGATGAAGGACAACTCGCTGAAACATAAAACACCTGGAGGGAAAGAAGGGGAACATTAGTAAGGTTATGTTTCTGAGCAGTGAAAGACTACAACCAGAGTTGGAGATGAATGTTTTTTTTGTCTACCTGCCACTGTGGCTGGTGGAAATGTTACCAGCCACTCAATACATTATTGTTTTTTGGCTGGTGAAGCAAATCTAAACAGCCACTTGCATATTTTACCAGCATTTGGCTGGTGCTAATTTCCAATCCTGACTACAACTGCACAACAATAACTCTATAGACCACACACATCATGTAAAATGACAAGAAAACTACATTGCTATTACAGAAAATGACCCAAAAAACATACAGAATGGTATTGTTGATATTAATGTCTTAGTATGACAGACACACTATGTTTAAAGCAGCTGTACCAGGGAGTATTACCATATACATTGATGTATAATGTGCTATCATAATAAAACAAACAAAAAAAAACACCCTTTATCTTTCAGAAACAGTGATGTATGGTGTATGGTGTTTTAATATTTGCTGTCATAAATTCTAGACATGGAGTTTGTCAGCATATGTACAGTATAAAGTTAAACAAACCGTGTAGTTATCACCTGTTAGTCAACGTGGTTCAGAAAACAACAGTTTTTATCCAAATAGTGAGCTGAATGTGTTTTAGAGAGGAGCAGTAACGCTACCGTTATTATGCCATCAACAGTCCGTCCACATAATATCAGGTCAGCACAGTTATTGATAATATTAGTAACAAAAAACAACACACTTACTTGATAAAGGAAGAAACAAAACAAAAAACAACCAGTGCTGATAGGCTTTCATCTTAAACTTCGCCATTTATCCGGATTTGTGTGTCATATTCCCCCCCAGCACCGTGAACCACCGCTCTCCTGCGTGCTGCTCCGTTAGATCCCAGATCACTACTGACTGCTGGAGCAGCAGCAGCAGCAGGAGGACCAGCGACCAGCGGCTCTCCAGGGGCCCCACACACCGCCTCCTCACGCATGCGCAGAAGACACAGGCCAGAAGCAAAGTGTGCTTCATAATAAAGTGAGGTCTGGGGACCCCAGGGGCCTCCAGGAGGAACTGACACAACACAGGAACTGTGTGCAGCTACAGGATGATTAGATGTGAAGATCAGAGATAGTGATTCTTCCCTACTAGATCCTTACTTGGAGTTGAAACTGGCAGCAAAGATCCCCAAGAGGGTCACATGTTATGTTAGGCTATAACACTACACTATAACCAAACAGGGTCTGTGTTGGATAACAACATGTATCTATCTGGTAATGATCCACAAAAAGATTATGATTTTAAAAATAAAAAAAAATAAATAAAAAAAATAAAAAAATAAAAATAAAAACTGTTATTAATAGTCTAATTATTATTAGAATTAATTATGTTCCTTGCTCATTTATTTTGTTATTTCCCTCCCTATGTTTCCCCTTAGTTAACTACTTACTATTTTGTTGTTGTTATTTTGTGTATTTGTGTATATGCTGTATGTGTATGTATATGTATGTATACATGTATGTACATATATATATATAATTTTTTTTAATTTTTTTTTATTAACCTCTCCTCTCTCCATGTATAGGACCCACGCGCACACACCATTTGGTTCTCTCGTCCTATGGCAGAAATGTGCTAACTGGCCTGTATTCACTGTTCTTGTCGTCCTCTTGTTGTTGTGTTAATGTATTGTCTTTTGTCTTGCAATAAAAAAAATAAAAAATAAAATAAAATCTGGGACCACCGCTATAAAATCAGTGTCACTTCAGCATAAAGGCTCCTGTGGATACCCTTTTTCTGCAGAGCCTATTTTTTTGTTGGTTTTGGAATAGGTTATTGTAAGTGAAGAAATATGCTATAATACTTTATTTTCTGCGCCACTATTTAGCTTTGACCAGTTGCAACTTTTAGCTGAGGTGAAGGCAGGCAGTTGTGTCAGACTCAGGATATTTAAGTAGTTTGTTTTTTCTTTTGACCATCCTAGATTTCTTAAATTACTAGGATAAAATTAAATCCATCACATGTTTTGAATTGGTTCACTTGATAGGAATATAGGATACATGCATACATTTTTATCTGCTCTTTTGATTTATAGAATATGATTTTACAGGACAAACATTTCCAGAAGAATTGAATGTTCAGACAAAGGCTGTGATAAATAATAAAAATAATCATTTAAGTAGTAATAATAATGGTCCAAAATGATGTAAATTGCATAGTTTTAAGTCAAAAACCTTTACATTTTCTTGCAGAAGGACCCCAAAACCCAATATCTCCTGGTATCTTTTATTCAGTGTATAAATTCAGAATGTGTCTCTATATAATATGTAGGAGCATCCTGACTGGGACGCTGCTCCTAAAACCTGAATGAAGAGCTCACACACCTCAGCCATGCATGTATACCTGCCCTATAACCCTATAATGTTCCAGTTGGAATATTATTGGAGTATGATAGGCCTACTATAGGAGATGCATAGCCCAAGTATATATAGCAATAAAATCACAACTGATTATGACTGACACAGTATAACATGCTTAAAGAAATAATGAATGAATAGGAATAAGTCGCAAGAGATTGCGGATACCGGCCGATACACACGAATGTCACCCTGTTTTCAACTAGAAATCAACGTTGAAATCTAGGTTGGTGCTCACTCGGTATAGTTTCACTCACTGAGGTTTTCCTGTTACACACTTTAATAGGCTACTCTATCAAAAAGTAAGCACTACTACAAGCCAAGTATACCTTTCTGTAGGACTATAAGGCAAGCATACTTAGACTTTTCTATATACTTGTCAGTATGAGCCAAGTATACTTACTTTTCTGTGTACTTATCAGTATAAGCGAAGTATACTTATGTATACTTTTGTTAAGTATATCGCTGATAAGTAAAGGGTAAACTGAAAGTATACTCTCTTATTTTAAGTTTAAAAGAATAATACTAGCACGCTTGAATAAACCTCTTTTTGGTAAGGGAAGGGTTTTTAGTGGAGTTTTTCCTTATCCAAAAGGAGGGTCTAAGGATGGAGGAGAAGGTATGTTATATAGGCATAGTTTGTAAAATCCCTCTGAAAGAAATGTGTGATTTTGATCTTTATATAAAATTGACTTTACTTGAGTTGAGAGTTTGTATTTCTTTCAGTCAGACTGTTGACAAACTAAATAAAGCTGAAATGCATATATGTCAAGCTCTGATAAAGTCCATAGACTAACATCCCTACATTTACATTTCAAACTACAAGTTGATCAGTAATCAATTATACTTATTTCCCATGCAACTTATGAGATCTTCTTTTCTGTGTATCAGATATTAAAAACAACAAAAATAAGATGAACATAGTGAATTATCAGTTACCAAAAGCCACTGGTAATAAGGTCACCCTGAACAGCATCTGCTTCTACCACAAAACCTGGTAATTATGAGGAGATATCGATGGCTGCAAGTCAGCTGCCTAATGAATTCAGATATTGATCCAGTGACCGTGCCTTTTGACAATGACCCTCCTCCCTTCTCCGGCCCTCATTCAGTAGCAATACAATGGGCTCCAGCTGTGAGATTGGCCATGCTGTATCAGCAAAACACCCATCACATTGGTAGCCTTCAGGTAAATGCAGTCATCACATTCAGAACGGGAACGGCGTTAAAAGATATTATATGACTCGTATTCTCAACAATATTTATGAATCGTTGGGTAATGATTTAAAGGGATTAGTGCCATAAAGCTGCACCTCCACACTTCAATAACCAGTCAAATGAGGAGAGCAGTAATTATGTATTGATTACAACTAACTATTGATTTAATCATCTAAAGCCTTATAGTTATAATTCAAGGCTCTAAACCAATGGTTAGGAGCATCCTATGTGTTTACTCAGTTGTTAGATTTTCTACTTATTTTATTAATGATTCTATATGTATTTAATTATACCTTTTCTTCATTAGGAACCGCACTTATGTTGGAGATTAGTCATTTAACCTTTATTTTAACTGAGGAAATACATGGAGGTAGCGACCTCATTTACAATATAGCCAAGTAAAAAGAGTTTAACTCTGTATTTTTCGTCATCATTGCAAATGAGGGAAACCTCAAGGTATTTCAAGACTTAAATAAAGATTTTTAATTGAAAACATAATAAATAAACAATCATAGGCACCAAGAAACACAAATAAGAAACTTAATAATAAATAAAGAAATCATAATTTAAGGCAAATTAAGTCAACTAAAACAAGGACAACTGGAAGCAAAATGGGATGAAATAAAAAAATAATTGCCCTACTGATAAGAGTGATGTAAGCTTTAGATTGTTCTGCACGTGCACAAAGGGAAAACAACATCTTTTAAGTTCAGTAAAAACATCCAGTGTACAGAGTTTTGTGAATAAATCTTTAAATTGAAAAATATCAAAATCCATTTATGTTTTTTAACAATTTAGTTTTTATCAATTATCAAGTTTTGTGTGTTTTCTGTCACATACTTGCCTCATTTATTATACAGGTACAGAGGGGTAACATTTTCTGACGACAGCTGTCAGAAATGGTGACCTCATATGTTGCTGGCTCTCTGCGGTCACAGATTTTGGTGTAACGCTGCACTTGCAACTTAATCCAAACATTTGAGCGTGTTCAATAAAAGACAACAAGGAGGCAATGTAAGGGGGTAAAAAAGCAGCAAGGGCCTTATAGATAAACAAACTCAGTGTCTATCATGCCTTACAGAGAGAGAGAGAGAGAGAGATCATGCCTTTCAGAGAGAGAGAGAGAGAGAGAGGGCCATGGATGGTTATTAACTAGTTCACTTATTAAGTGTGTCACTGTGTTCAGACTCAGCATGACATGACATGCATTAGTTGGCATAGATGAAAACAAATGCTAATATTTTGTTTCTCTGGACACAAAGCATGTTTCTTCCTCTCAAAACCTCCACTGGTGATGTTAGTTGTGAAAAGGAGGGCAAGATGTCAGTGCCTAACATAAACAAAACATGAGTTATCTGTATGTATAGCTTTACATTCTCTGGTTATTGACATGTTGTTTACAAACAGGAAACATGATCCTGCGTTGCTTGTGAAATCTGTCAACTCATGTTGCCAAATGTTGTGGTGGTGTGGGTGTGGAGGTTACCGCTGGGCTCCACATGGCTAAAGGTTAGGCTGTTTGGCTATGATCAATAGGGTTAAGGTCATTAACATGTTATGAATATCATGAGGCCCTGGGAAAGCAGAGCAGAGGACCAACGAACTGGGCTCTGATTGGCTGCAGCGTGTCTCTAGGAAAGGCCACCCCCCGCTGACCCGAGAGGTCATTTGAAGAGCCGATGACCTCTGACATCATGCCAAGAGGGTGATGGAAAGGTTTGCATAGACTTGGCTGCTAAAATATTAAAAGTGTGTGGTGTTTGACCAAAAGCAAATAAACATCAGTATCAGCAGCACGTTTGAAGAAATCAATACCATCATGTCATAAGCTGGGTCAGTCCAATCAAAACTTTGTTTTTGTCCTCTTTGTATTGGAGACAGATGTTAGATTTCTTTTCAAAAATCTAGTCATTACCCGGAGACACTTAAACAGTACAATAAGCTAGTAAATCAACCAATTCAACTATTAATTAGGAGTATGTTTAAACTACAATGAGTCCTGTAATGCTACTTTCTCTCATATTTTGAGGCATCTTTTTATTTACCGCAATAAAATACAAAATCATCTAGGGCTGCAACTGACAATTATTTTCATTGTTGATTAATCTCTTGATTATTTTTTTGATTAATCAATTAGTTGTTTGGTCTATAAAATGTCAGAAAATGGTGGAAAATGTCAACCAGTGTTTCCCAAAGCCCAAGATGACATCTTCAAATGTCTTGTTTTTCCACAACTCAAAGATATTCAGTTTAATGTCATAGAGGAGTAAAGAAAACAGAAAATATTCACATTTAAAAGGCTGCAATCAGAGAATTTTGTCCTTTTTTTCTTAAAAAAATTACTCAAACCGATTATCAAAATACTGTAGTAGGCAATTAATTTAATACAACTAATTATCAACAATGAATTAATCATTGCAGCTCAAGGCCAAATACTTGAACTTACTGTTTTGGTATCCTTGAAAACCCTTATAGTATTTGTATATGTCCTTAGGTACTAAAATAATCATGTTCATTTAGTATAGTTTGAGCTCACTTAAAAAATGAGTCAAACTGATTAATCTATTATCAAAATAGATGGCGATTAATGTAATAGTTGACAACTAATCGATTAATAGTTGCAGCTCCAACATAAACACACAAAAGCATTCTTTAAAAAAGTTTATTGGCTTTTAAAACCACTTTAAAAATCTCACCAGTGAGTACTTTCCATTGAAAAAAGAAACAACGCGTTTGCAATATTAACAAGCTACTGTACATTAAGCAGTACACCAGACAACACCACAGAGGAGGGTTTTTTTTTCTACTGGTAGAAATGGACAAGATAGTCAAACAGAGTTGGTTCTGGGTCAGTCAAAGGTAAAGAATCAGAGTCACTGCTTGATGGAGCTCCTGTACTCATAAAGAGGTGCATTTCCTTCATTAAAATTCAAATATCAGTGCCTTATTGTTAAAAGAAATGAGAAAATGTTAAATTTCTTCACAAATGCATTTTTTGCAAAATAAGAATATGTAAAATCAACAGAAAACAGTCATCATCAACATAACACGTAGAACAACATTAACTTAGTAAACAGCACACAACAAAAGTAATCAATTCATGAAACTAGCACTGCCAGTCTGGTTAACAGAACCTGCCCAAATCACAGAAGACAGTGGTTACCGAGAATACAAAGTACAACAGAAGTCATCACACATGCGTGCGTACAATCATTTATCAACATAATGAGCATGTAGGTTTTTAAAAGGTTGTTGAACTTTTTTTTCCCCTCGATGCTTTATATTCTCATGTATGAGAATGAGTAAGAAATGTGTATCTCACTGAGATTAATGCACATTTTTGCTACAAGACAATTAGTCATTTTCTGACAGTTAATTTCCCTACTCATCTTGTCATAAAAAATATTTTTTTTATTTTTTTTTTGTGTGGGCACCCATCATTACATTTGTCCATAAAGATGTGGCAAAGCCGTGTGTCGTAAAAATTTAGTGCAATAATGTGAACCTCCAAAGTTTTGTTGAAACATGAGTAATTTTTTTTTTCCAGTGTCTGCTGAAAGGCTTTGAGCACAACGTCTGTCACAGAGATGTTTGCAACCAGCTAACAGTATCACAACTTTTTTTTTTCTCAATATACCATGCTATTGATCCTGCTCAAAGCACACATCACTTCTGCAACCGCAGAGACCTATTTATCTTTGAATAGAAAAAAAGTAAAAGAAAATCAGCAAGCGAGACCAGACAGCATTACTTTTACGACACATTGAGCCAGAAATGTAACACACAACATACAGTATCTTGCCGACTATAGATCTGTTAAGCTTTTTTTTCTCTTTTGAATGGCACATACTTAGCTAGAATAATGGCCATAATATAGTGTCTTGATACATCAAATCTCTATGTATCTATCCTATTTACAGATGGAGCTTAAACATGACTTATACAACATTGACAATAGCCAAAAACTCAAGCAAGCATCCTACTGTATCACATAGCCTACCTGGCTAGCAGTGATGGTTTCAACATGCTTTCAGGTCCATGGTTACCTATAAAACATAGGACAGCGACCATTTCACAAATTTACATACTGTACATAAGATTTACGCAACTTAACCCTTTTTCCTCAAATGCAATAAAACTCTTTTAATATCTCCAGGCGGCCCGTTTCTAGTTGTTGTTAACGTCTACTAGGAGTGTCTCTATGTGTAATAATCTCTTAATGTTATTCAAACAGATCATCTTTGGTATGGAAATAAGGCTGGATTCTCCACAAACATTATTTCATTTCCTCTTGATCCCAAGATGACATCAAAACATAAATGTTAGCCTCTAGCTTTCTATGTAACTAAGCCTTCTCCATACCATTGATATTCTTATCCAAGCTGGGAGTATAGCATGCCAAAAAAAAAAGAAAGAAATCTCATGACTGAAAGTGTGCCTGCCATTGTTTACGGACATCAAATTCCTCTAAATCCATTACTGATAAGGGCACACACAGTGTAGTCGTTAGCCTATACAATACGCATCTATATTTTAACACTGCAAAACAAAAAACAATAAGAAATAGTACTGAAAATATCAGAGTTAACAGCTGCCTTGATATGATGAAGCTCTGGATGGTTCCGAAGAGTCTTAACATTATACTATATACAGTCTCTCTACAGATGGCGTAAGGCCTTGGACTTTGGGAATAAGGCAGCCAGTTGTTGATTCCTTTCCATGTATAGTAGTCCACAAAGTGGCCTGAATTCCCATCTTCTCCCCACTGATTCATCTACTCCCTTTATAAGATATTAAACAGTACAAGAAGTATAGGCTTTGAGAAAATTTCACTCTTGGACAATGCTCAGATGTGAATCAGCTTTCCACTGATTTGGTATATGATAAAGTATAAAGATTATGTCATAAATTCAGCACCTGGCAGCATAAGATGCCACCCTTTTTTTAATATTCAGATATGGCAGGCAAATGTACTACAACTATTATGTGCATATACTACAATCCCAATATTGTCTCCATTTGGTTGAACTTAAACACGCTGAAAATAGAACACAACGGCATACGTTTTTTGGTCTTTTGTGCCAAATTTCCATCTCTTTCTTTCTTTCTTTCATTAAGTGTCCGTTAAATACAAATATTGCATTATTGATTGGTTATAACATGGAAGATTATGTTAATGTTCATACCGTACGAACCTGCTCTTTGTTAAGTGCATGCTGCCACCAAGTTCTCACACTTTTTTTTTTTACTTGAAATGCTTACATTTCTAATTTCAGATGAGGGAGAAAAAGTGGTTAAGTACTGAAAACTCTGGGTGACAAGTGAAAAAGGAGAGAAGTAACTAAACGTCAGTAGGAGAGATTTTCTGGTAAGCCTGGCACTTTTAACAGAACGAATGGCAAAGTCCAGACAAATCCCGACAAACTATAGTTTTAAAAACAGATAAACTACATACGCACCAAACAAACAACAGAGAACAGAAAAATCATACGAGAGTAAAAGATAACATTAGCCCAGCATCTCTACTGTAGTAGGCTGGTCTTTGCTTTCTAGCCAGTCAAAACCAGAGTTCACAGTATCACTGCATATCTGCTGAAAAAGCGGGTCGTTCTTCAGTTCTTCCAGTGTCGAGTCTTCATATTGTTCCTGCTGTTGATTGGGATCAAACAGCAGGTTGGTGTCCAACGTGTTAAGGTCAGTGATGCTACTGGACAGATCTGAGGTCAGTCTGATGTCGTTTGAGAAGTCAGACGCCACAGCGTTGAGCTCGGAGGCTACCTGACCCACCAACTGGGAGCTGGGGTTG
Organism: Sebastiscus albofasciatus; assembly: GCA_916701655.1. Taxonomy (NCBI): domain Eukaryota; kingdom Metazoa; phylum Chordata; class Actinopteri; order Perciformes; family Sebastidae; genus Sebastiscus; species Sebastiscus albofasciatus. The sequence goes on from CAKAOI010026539.1 coordinate 29,794, forward strand.
AGGCCATCGTCCCCCAGCAAGTCCTTGACAGTGTTGTTGAAATCCAGCTGTTGCTGCTCGTCCTCCGCCTCCTGCTGCTGTGTGCTCTGGAGGAGGAGCTGTGGTTGTGTCTGCACAGGATTCTCCTGCTGCTGCTGCTGGTCTTGCTCACCAGGACCCGCTTGTGCTTGGCTGTCCCCAGCGGAGAAACTCACCTGTTCTCCAGTGCCGGTGGTGAGGTAGCCATGCTGCTGGAGCTCAAAGGCAGCAGGGCTGGAGCTAACAGGCAGCTGAGTCTGGTGAGACGTCCCCCCAGCGAAGCCAGGAGTGGTCTCCAGGATCTGCGTGAGGTTCATGCGGGCCGTGTAGTTAGAGGGGAGGTTGTTTATACCCAGGCCACGGACAGAATCATCCCCATCAGCGTCCATCTTGCTGAGGAGAACGTTGGTGATTTTGGCGGTGTTGCTCTGACCCTGCACGGGCATCATCTCGCTCTGCATCATGATGTTCAGGGGCACCGACTGGCTACGCTGGACCATGCTGTGGACGGAGCCGACCGCCTGGCTGTTGGACAGGATGCTGAGCACCTCGGAGGTGATGGGGGAGTTGAAGGGTGAAACCACGGCTCGGGTGGTGGTGGTGGTGGTGGTGTTGGTGGTGGTCAGAGGGTTGGTGTTGCCGCTGAAGTTTCTCTGGCGCACTAAGGGGCTGACACTGCGGCAACGGAAAGTACTGGACGCGGATGAGGTTGAAGCCTTGTTGTCTAACGGTGCCGGCACAGCAAAACTCTCCTGTTTAGTGGGCGTGGTTACACCTGTTACCAGCTGTTGTTGTTGTTGTTGCTGCTGCACCGGGGAAATGGGGGTCAAACGGCCAAAGTGAGCACCATCCTGTCTCGTCTGAGCCTGAAATGACTGACCGGGAATTGCAAAGGCGTGTGGCTTACGGAACTGGTCATCGACCAGGTCTTGGTAGCTGGGCAGAATGCCAATGCTGTGGTTGGGCAAAGGACCTGCAGAGTTGCTGTTGTAGCGGTTGTTGATCCACTCCAGTTTGGCCTTGTCAGGGTGCGTCGCCATCGGCCGCTGCATGGGCTTAACGGGGCTGCTGGAGACAATACTGGCGTCATGGTAACCTGTGATGCTTGAGTTAATAGGAGTGAACGCAAAAGGGTTCCTGCACTCCACTGGGCTCGGGGGGACGCTGCTGCTGCAGTTGGACAGTGGCGTGCTGATGGGGGTGTGGCGACCCATGGCTCCGTCCACAGGGGTGATGGTAGCCATGCGGGAGCAGGGGCTCTCCCTCGTCATGGTGTGCCCGAGCGTCATCTCGGAGGTGGGGGTGGGTGTCGGAGTTGGAGTCGGCGTCGGAGTAGGGGTTTGGACAGGAGTGGTGCTGCTGTGGGCAGAGTGGAAGAAAGTAGTGCCGGCCTGGTGAGCGTTTAGCATGGAGCTTTGACTGCTGGCTGACTGGCCTTGTAAAGACACGTCGACGCAGCTACCAAACAGACCCTTCAGCTTCATCTGCTCCTCCATTTGGACCAGCTCCTCCACGATGCTGTCCTGGGTCATGTCGTCATCATTGAACGGGAAGTAGTCCATGTTGGGCTGGGAACCTGCAAAGTCGACCATCTCCTGCGTGAGGGTGAGCTGGCCCGAGGCCTCGGGGGGTGGAGCTATAATGGAAAGTTGGTCAGTGGGGGCTTGTTTGTGTTCTGCTGGTATCTGCTGCGCAAATGCCTGCTTCCGAAGCTCATCAAGCTGCCCCTCCTCCCATATTGTGCTCTTTAAATCGCTCATCACAGAGGCTTCGTGTGCTCCTGAGTTGGCTGGTATGGCGTGAGGGTTCCCGGTGATCTGCCGCAGCAACGCCTGATCCGACGTGCTGCTTCCAGACGCTGCGGTGCTGGCATCAGTGCTGAGAGAATGGTCTTCGCGTTTCAACACCAAGGCCTGGGGTTTGACAACAGTCTGGGAGCCCTCGGTGTGTGTGATGGGCGAGTCGGAGAGTGCGAGGATCTGTGTGGGCCCTATGGAGGTGTGTTTCACAGTCACTTTGCAGGGGGCACTCTCTGGTCTGGCGGGGGTTCCCGGTCTGGGGATTCTCTTCAATGCAGCACTGACTCCAGGTTTGGGATTGTCGATTATAGCCAGTGGCTGCTGGGAGATAAACACCCTCTTCACAGGAATCACGTGGGATTCCCCGCCCGGGCCTGTGCGCTTCCTGGGGCTCTTGGCGTCTAGGCAGGGATCCTTCGATGTTGGGGTAACAGCGGAGGAGCCATTGGATGAAGCGTTGCCATTGGAGTTCTGATTATCAACAGTCAAGTACAAAGTACTGTCATGGCAGTTACTGTTATTGCTGTCCTGAGTCCCAGCTACCGAGGTGAGAGGGGATGTGGGGTCACATTTTATCCTTGACCCCCTGTCTGGTCCGGGAGAACACTTGATCAGGAAGCTTGGCTCGCTGGCAGCCCTGAACTTAGCCATTCTCTCCTCTTTGGCCCCAACAGCAGTTCTGTCTGTGCCTTGGGCGTGGTGACTGTCATGTCCAGCGTCAGACATTGCTCTGGCGTCAGTGAAGAGGACTGGGGTGCAGATTGGGGCGCTGGGTCTGATTGCAGGAGACTGAGGGGCAAACGAGTGCGGCTGCTGGGAATCGTCCAAAGTAGCTATGGTATTCACACCCGCCGAGGCGGGACGCACGGTTGTGCTGGTGCTGCTGGGAGCCAGAGCAATGGCCGTCATCTTCACCACGTTGACCGAGCTGACGTGGGGGGTTGGCATCACAGTTTTTATGGGGCTGTTGGTGATGAGCAGGGTGGGGGGCGAGCGCAGCGTGATGGCACTGGTGGCAGAGGGCTTGGGCAGGATTTGTGCGTACCGCGTACCGTGTCGTGCCATCCGGTCACCCACAGGACTAGCGGAGATATTCTGGGGATGTTTGGGAGACTGTTTAAGAGACTGAGTGACCACTTGGAAGTTCACAGGCAACACTTTCCCCTCTGCTGTCCCCACAGGGCTGGGTGAGGTCATCAACTGCCTGCCTCTCTGTACCTGGGAGAAGAAAAGTGAGAATATCAAATTACATTGAGGCACATTTCTTAATAACATAGTTAGTTGGAAAAATTCAGCCACATACCGTGACTGGGCTGGGGACAGCTGCTACCACGATGCCTATGGTGGGCTGAGGGGAGAGCAGGGCAGGGCTGCCACAGGGGATGGTGGGACCGGGGGTGCTGACCTCCGTTCTCTTGACCTGTGCCTCGCTGGGCAAGGGGGAGTGGAGCTTCTGCTCCTGCTGCTTCTTCTGGATCTTACGCTGCAGTTGCTGCTTTGCATCAACAGAGGGAGAGGGCAGGGTCTTCACCTGGGGCTGGAACGAGTTGGCCTCAGCTGTTGGCACAAACGCAGAGGCTGGAGTTGGCGTCTTCATTCCTGTCAAGAGAAGGAAAAACAACAGCAAAGAATTATGATTAGCAAGGATACAGTGTGACCAGGCACGGCCAATAGCGACAGTGTCAATAGTTGTGGACTTGCAGTACCACATATAAGAAAGAAAAGTATTCTGCACAGTATCATCAAGTATTTCAAACTGTGGAATGGTTCTTACGCCGCATCCTAACCGGATGCGATGAGAGCGAGCGTAAGCGAGAAAATCAGCAGTCGAGATACATGTGACTATCGCTTAGCTGTTGTTTCAGGACAGCGCTGTTTGTTGTGTGTAGGTGTGGCACGGTCCGTAGTACTGAAACGGAGTGGAGATCTGGATTTGACAAGAATTGTCAAAATCAGCAGCGCTAGCATTCTGATAGTGTTACGTTCTGATGTGAGAGCTTTAATTAACACATCTTTATTTTATGATTTTGAAACATTGGCCTTACGTTGTTGTTATTTCGTTTTTCTGAGGCTGAGATGCTTCAATGGTCCCGCAAATTTGGATAGTGCAACTTAGTCTACACGCACACTAAGGAGATTGATTGAAAGAGTTATTTTTAATTCTTTATTAACAGTATTATTAATAGACCGACATCGATACCAAAATAGGCTATATATGATTAATTGGTAGAAACCAAACCGTTCTATGTCAAATCAGACATTCAACACCCCCATATAGGCAGAATGGAACAATCCTTTGTTTAATAACCACATTTTACTGTCACAGCGACGATTCGACTTTGAGATTACCCCCTACTCACCCCTAGTTTAATCTTTTAGTTTCCATTTTAGTGGGAGTGGGCAGTTTTAACCAGGTTATTATCATCGTACTTTCCAACCAGTCTGGGTTTTTTTTTAACATTTTTTTGTCTAAAATGCCATCACAAGGGTGGTTAACATCAGACGTGGTTTACCGGCAGCTAAATTGCATTTTCAGCACCACGGACAGCTGACAACTGTGTGCATGAACTGTTTTGAGAGACACGTTTAGCATCAAACAAGGAAAACCCTTTTAAACATTTAGGTTTATAAGTGTGTAAACCATGATGTCCAGTAGTGATCATCGTGAGGCACATAATCACAAATGTAAACTACAAATTCTATTTTTCCAACCTAACATATCCCTCCTCTAACACTGCAGTATAATGCCGTCAACTATGATGTAGACACGCACACAGACGGACAACAGCAGATCAGAGGACATCTTTCCTTACCTGTGGGTGTTCCCGTCATAACAGTAAGTGCAGCCATGGACTTAGTACCAATGTAGTGGCTATTGAGCAGGAAGCGGGCCAAGTCCTCCACGTTGTCAAACTGACGACTCAGGACCTTTTGGGCCCACTCACACACCAGTCCGCAGGCTGCAGATCTCATCTCATCCTCAGCGCTCGGGGACTGGCCCGTCGACTCCATCAGCTCACACTACAGAGGAGAGCAGCAGGTGGATGGGCATCAGACCGTTTTAAAAGTCTATCTAGATATTTACTGAATGTGTTTTTTGCAGAGTAACTTACCCCATCACCAGATTTCTGCAGATCCAGGTTGGGTAAGGACGGCATGTGAACAAAAGCTTTCTTCCTTAACCCGCTATAACAGTATGTGAGAAGGAGTTAAGGTGTCTGAAACATAAAGACTCTGGATATAGAAATGGTAAATGGACTTGCATTTGTATATAGCGCCTTCTTAGTCTTCTGACCACTCGAAGCGCTTTACACTACATGTCACCATTCATCCATTCACATCCAGTTATTTCATCCCCCGCAGATGCAGAACGTACGTGGAAGTTGGCCAATTGAAGACACAATTTGAAGACTATGTAAGCAGAATAAAGTGAAGCGCAGACAACTAAAAGCAGAGGAAGACTTTGTTGACAGGTTCATCCGTTTTAAAGGATATTTGGATTTGCCCCTCATGCCCAGTCGACGTGCCTTCATGTTAGGAAAGACATTCTTCATGATCTTTCCAAAGTCTGCTGCACTCAGTGGATTGTAGCCAAGATTGTCACAATAGCTCCTGCAAGAGAAGAGAATCCTCCGTAAGATTAAAAGCGAAATACGTACTGTTGTTCGTCCCCCTCAGTGAGGTCCACGCACTCACTTGTATTCATCATACACCTCTTGCTTTGGGAGGGAAGTCTCTGGGTGCTCTTCTAGGTGATTTCGTATCCAGTTGAAAGCGTACATCTGTTGAGTACGGCTTGACGACATGGAACTCTGATCACTGAAATGGGTACAGAAGAAAAATAAATCTGGTGAGGCAGTGTCCTCGATTTGAATGCCTCATTTCTTGTTAAATCAGAAACTTTAATACCATAATCCAGGAGTGGAGGACCCCCTCTCATTCTCAGTCCAAATGGGCAGAATTGGGGGGTGATGAATAGATATGGGGAAACAAATGAAACACAGACAGCTAGGTATAGCAAAAGTCTACATAGATCAGTGGTTTGCTTCATAGTGATAATCAATCATACAGCTGAAAAATAAATGATAATTTTGCATTAAAGAAACTCACCAGTGACGAACAAAACCCCAAAAATGTCAAAAACTTTGAAATTCAACTTCACTTTTAGGAGCTAGCAGCCTAAACTGTGTCTGCGAAGCAGCCAGCGGATAGTGACTTGAATTTTTGACAAGCAATGAGACAACAGTGCCAATAATGTAATGAGAGCCACAATAGAGCAGCCATGTGTGTGTGAGACAAAAAAAAAAAGGCCAAAGTGGAAAACTTGAGCGAAGTGTGTGTGTGTGTGTGTCTGTGACATACCTTTTGTCATTGCCACTGCTGGGACCAGAAGGCAACTTCAGGTAGAGGTAGAGTTTTTCGATGTCTGTAAACTTCTCAACATCTTGCTGTAAAAATGTAATTAAAGAAAAAAAAAAGTAAAAACATTAGGGCTGTCAATCAAAACAATGACAAATATTGTCCAGAAACCCTCACAGGTACTGCATTTAACATAATAAATATGCTCAAATCATAACATGGCAAACTGCAGCCCAACAGGCAACAACAGCTGTCAGTGTGTCAGTGTGCTGACTTGACTATGACTTGCCCCAAACTGCATGTGATTATCATAAAGTGGGCATGTCTGTAAAGGGGAGACTCGTGGGTACCCATAGAACACATTTACATTCACGTATCTTGAGGTCAGAGGTCAAGGGACCCCTTTGAAAATTTCCTCGCCAAAATTTAGCGCAAGTTTGGAGCGTTATTTCGACTCCTTTGCGACAACCTAGTATGACATGGTTGGTACCAAAGGATTCCTTAGATTTCCTAGTTTCACATGATAGCGGTATCTTCACTTTAAAACTGAGTCCACTATAACCTCAGGAAGATAGATTATATTGATTAATGTGTTGATGAAATAAAACTAATTTGAGTTAACGTGTTACTATCGCATAAACCTTGACAGCCCTAAAAAAATGTTTCCCAAACAGAATCTATAAATGTTTGATTCATGAGAGTAATATGGAATAGAGAATGAACACAGAAGGTGACGTTGATCTTATTTCAGGCATTTTTGTGGGCTCTTCACTACTGGACAAATAGATATGTGTACGCTGAATATTAAGGCTATCTGGTTCAGAATTTAGAGCCAATTTAAAATAGGGCTGGGTGATAAGTCAATATGATAATTTGTCATCATATCGTGATGAAATCATATATTGAGATATCCAATCCTGTCGTCTAAATTGATAATAACAAGCACATACTAACTAAACTTTCTCAGAAAATCTGATATCTGAAATCTTTTGAGGGAATATCATCTGAAGATGTGTGGTTTACATAATTGTGATATATTGTCTTAATCGTATTACTCTGTGTTTGCGTGGCTGCATGTAAACATATTCAGTGTATAGCTGGAATTATATATATTTTTTATTATCTGTATTTTTTTCCTCTATAACTTCACTTGAAACTGTTGCGTTCCTTTTGCACTAAGGTTCTTAATTAAATGAGAAAATACTTTTTATTTGTCAATATTTAATTTACACAGGAGTATATAAAAAAAGCTTTACCATGCGGTTATTTCATATAGACTATTTATTTATTAAATTACCGGAAAACATGTTGCATCGTGATATATATCGTTATCAAGATATGAAAGGACCCATATCGAGACAGAAGATTTTGACCAAATCGCCCAGCCCTTATTTAAATTGCTACAGTTGTTCACAACCTCCTCCTTACTATTGATTCCACCTTGACTGCTTTTCAACTGGTTTCTAAGAACGGACTCATCTTACCTCTTTCCTTTTCTATTAGCCTCTTTGTTGCTAGGGGAACCAATACTTGAATGAATGAGGTGAGAGCCGTCAGCCAATGAGCAGTGAATGAAAACGCCATTTACTACACAACATTGCTACGAACACAGAGTGAATTAGTCCTGCTCTGCTTATATTATACAATGGTTGTATCTTTTAGCATCAGGCATCAGAACGTATACCAGTAACTTAGGCAGGTTTGATTTACATAATTAGATTTTCATTTACAAAATCACGTCTCAGATACGGGAGTCACCCAACGATGCAAGCACCACCTGTATATCACAGGTTCCATTGCAATAAATGTGTGGTGCATGTTCAAACAACCGTAATACAAACAGACCTAACATTTAAATCCCAGTGTCCAAGGCCATAATATTGTACCTCTTAATGTGGTTTGAATTGTTGAACTGCAATTTTATATTGAGAAGAATGGAGTCAATCATCAAGTATCAATTATCAAGTTGTTTATTTTTATTTTAGGCCATATATTAATGGACAATTGAAATGTGTGTTACATGCAGTTATATCGTGTTCGCTAGACCTTTCTCTGGTTGCACTAGTCCATCTTTGCTTCTGATAATACTGGCTTTACAGTATTGTTCCACAAATGTGATTAAATATTTTGATTTGTTATAAGCCAAAAACAGCCATGGTTTTTCAATATAATTTCCTAAAAATGTATTCTATCGTTGTGTATATAGACATCTTGATATAAAATATCATATCATATAATATATTGTAATGTAGCCTATGTTTAAAACAGCCGAGCCAAAACCAAGCACCGCCCACCGGCCGGAGCAAACTTTCTCATTTTACAGCTAAACAGTATAAGGGCGCTTTCACAAGCCATAGTCCGTCTGGCTAGTCCAAATCAGTATGAAATTGACACTTTTTTGTTCAGTTTGTTTTCTATTTAGTCTGGTTCGATTTCACAGTGCAAAATTAAAGCGGACACAATTTTAAAAATAATTTGCAGAGGGGTGCTCCTGATATTTACCCCACAACACTATTTAGACGCAATCCACATGCGAGACACATATTATTATTATTATTATGGCAGGTGTAAAGGATGTCTTTAATTTGCCCCAGT
>CAKAOI010026540.1:0-16448 GCA_916701655.1 Sebastiscus albofasciatus
TATATATATATATATATATATATATCTTAAATTAAAGACTATGGATCAAACTCTTTAAATGTATTTGGCGACCCTAATAAAATCTCCTGCGACCCACAGGAATGACCGGCCTATGATATAAAAAGAAAAAGTACTGCATAAGTATATATATAATGTGCAAATCCCAACAATCTTGATAATTAAGCATAGACAAGAACTGCAATGTTCATTTTCACTTCAGGGATTTCTGTGTTGTTTGGAGGCAAATATGCAGAACTGTGCAGACACAGAACAACTAAAACACAGAGAGGCAAACATGGACAGATGGAGGTGAGAGAAAGACGAGAGTCAACTTAAAAAAAAGATCTGGTTTACCCTGACTTGCAGTCCCTGGATCTCAGCCAGGTGAGCTTTCTCAGCATCCTCCAGCCGCCTCCTCTCCGCATCCTCCTTCTGGATAAACTCCACCTCTCTGGAGAGACGAGAGGGAGGGCAGATCGTAATGTGGTGAGTAGGTGTGTGCTAACACGGGAAAACAAGATACATTTATGTGTGTCTGTGTGCACCATGTGTGACAGCGCCTGCCTCTCGCTCAGCTGTGGCGATAAGGGAGCCGAGGCTGTTTTAGGATGTCAGTGTGACTTTGCTCTCATGCTGCTGCTGCTCACAGTGAACACACACACACACAACACATTACCTACAACTACAAAAACACACATACGTTTCCATCCCCAAGAACACTAAATTCATCCATTTCCTCATGCCTGCTTTGCCCTTGGTCTGTGAGCTCCCCGTCTCTCCCTTTGCAGCTCAGTCCCCCGCCACAGATCAGCATGGAGAGTTTGTTTCATCAGTTAGCTTCCAGTTGGCCTGCAGGGCCAGAGCCAATTAGAGGCAGTCAGACTGGAGCTGAGCAGGAGAGGTTGTGATGGGACTGACCAAAGAGATCAACGCACTGAAAAAAGCAGGAGAGCTGTGCTGAATGGGAATGGAGACTTGGCTCTTATTGTTGAAATGGGATAAGACTGTGGCTATAAAAAGAGGCGCTCTGCATCGCAGATGGAAACACAGTAGATGATCTCTTTTCTGTTCATTGAAGCAAGAGAAGCTGTAAAACGGAATAATGAAGGAAGCAATTTAAAAATGATTTATTAAAACGTACGTTTAAATGGCAGGATTGATTCAACTCCCTCGTTTAAGAAATGGTTCAAGTGAAGCAGTTATAATAGAAATGTTTCATTTCAGGCTGTTAAAGGTCAAACTCGTAGGATTTAGGAGGAGCTATTAGCAGAAATGGAATATAGTATTCATAACTATGTTTTCAGTAGTGTATAATCACCTGAATCATTGTGTTTTCGTTAGTTTAGAATGAGCCCTTCATATCTACATAGGGAGCGGGTCCTCTTCACGGAGTCCACCATGTTTCTACAGTAGCCCAGAACAGACAAACCGAACACTGGCTCTAGATTAGGGCTGCAACTAACGATTATCTTCATTATCTATTAACCTGCTGATTATTTTCTAGATTAATCAATAAATCGTTGGGTCTATAAAATGTCAGAAAATTTTGAAAAATGTCTATCCCAGTTTCTTATTAATTATCTTTATTGGTCATAATTTGATTATTTTTATTTTATGTTATTTATTTATTAATATTGTTATTTTTTCTCATTTAACATTTTGTTTTGAATTATGTAATTTTCTTCTAACAGATATCACCATGAAACTTCCTCAGTTGATGACTTATATTAAGAAATTTATTTGTATTACAAGTTTTCTGAAATGTTATGTTTAAACATGGAAATGATTCTGCAATTCTGCATGCAAATGCATTCTTTTATCAAATATGTGCTAATTTGCATACATTCCCACCTGAAATCTGAACATTGGATAAAGCCAGTTTCAATTTTTTTATTTCATTTTGTTGACATATTTGATATATATTTATTTATTATTTATATATAGTTTTCTCAGGGAATGTGCAATATTTAGGATGTTTTTCTATTGTGTCTTGGTGTACTACTGTAAAGTCTTGTTGGCTATGTATGTTTTTAAGCCGTGTGCAGCACTATTGCTTGAGCTAAATTTCCCCTTGAGACAATAAAGTATATCTTATCTTGTCTCATCTTATCTTAGAGTCAAAGGATTTTTTTGTATCACAACACAACTCAGAAATGCTGCCAACAGCCAGAATTTATTTATTTATAGAATTTATTTTGCCATGTCTTTAGGAATAAAATGTCCAATAAATCAAGCTATGAATGATTAATGACAAACCCCTCTGTAAAAACCTTCAGAAAATAGACAGTAATGAAACTGCTACTGAAGTGGAGATTTCTGGCTCAGAGTATGAGAAAAAAATCATTTTGAAAAAACAGCCTTTAAAGATATGTGTTGTAAAATTCCCTACATAACAAGATGCTACAGGTGAATACGGTAAAAACAATATAAATAATAGATATCACCCTGAAACTTCCCCAGTTGATTACTTACATAAAGACAATTATTTTTTGTATTACAAGTTTTCTGAAATGTTATGTTTAAATAGTCAAATGAGGCATTATCTAATAATAACTTTTGGTGAATTTAGGAGAAATCTACGCACACAAATAAACAAAGTAGTGAAATAAACGCCTAAATACTATTCTGAAAGAAGAGAGCAAAATAGCCTAAAATCTCAAAATTGATCAATGCATGAAAAAACAATGTTTTTGCCTGTAGATCTCGCCTTAATACATTTTCACCAACTTAAAGGCACTATGTGTAGGATTTGAAGTGTTTGATTCTTCCCAACGTGGCTTACATTTAAATACATTTCAAGTTACCTCAATAAGAGAATGCTGAATTAGTTATAGTAGCTTTGGGTTCTTCTAATCCCACCTCTGTTGTTCCAGTACTACTGTAGATAATCATATATTTTCAAACTGAACCAACAACAGAGATGCAGCTTAACTGAGGTCAAATTGTGGTAAAACTCCTCATCTAACTGGGATTTCTTGACAGAAAAAAAGTTTGAAAAGCATTGCAACAATCTTCCATCTTCAGAATATATCCCTCCCTCCAGTTTAACCCAGGTTCACTTACTTCTGCTGGAAGTCTTTGATGAGTTTCTTGGCCTTGTTGTACTTCTTCTCCAGAGTTTGGTACTGGGCCTGGGCCTCCTTCAGGTGCTCGTTGACCGTGTGGCAGAGAGTCTGCGCTTCGATCCAGTAGCTCTCCAGCTTCAACATCCTCTCCTTGTTCTCCTCGATGCTGGCCTTCAGCTGGCTCTTCTCCTTCTCCCAGCGCTGCTTCTCCCTCTCTACAGACGCCAACTGGAACGGGACAAAAAAAACTTTAGACACAACATGGCAACTCTTAATAGCAGAGTACATTTTACTAATACTGAGCAAGGAAACCTAAGCATTAATTTTCAAAAAGGATACTGTGTTTGGGAATAAAAGCTTTCATAATTTACAATCTATTACAGTTTGTCCCTCGAACCAAAGCATTAGTAGTTGTATTTTTACTGTCTGCAACTACATGAAAACATGCAATGAGACCAAAACCAGACCCAGATTTTTCAAAACTGGGAATGACATCACACAAAGCTAAGTCAAAGCTGAGCCTTTTTTAGAGCAAAGTCTGTATTCAGAGCACAAATCGCATTAATTCATTTCTCTGTAAAAGTGGATCTACTCTTACTGCTAAAACAAAAAAGCTTTTTAGGCACCACTTATCTGCTGAGTTTAATCATATCATCTCAGCACATTCATTTAGGAATGAATCAAATTAGGCTATTAACATTTGACAGAGCATATCAATTATGCACTTCAGATGTGTTTATAGGTAAACATACACCCATATGCAAATGCACAGAGCTTTTAGAAATAAACAGAAGCTCTACAAGATGCTCTCATTTTCTTGCTTAACATTTGTAAAGGCAAATACTACAGCCTCTTACAAGAAGCTTGACCAGATTCCTTAATAGCCACTGTTTTAGTAAAATAATCTGCTTCCTATTTCTAAACAAAATCGATTCTTAAAGCTTTCCCACCAAACCTGAACCCTTGCCCCCCCTGTTGTGCTGACATTAGTCCCACATCCATTCACAAATTGCTTCAACTCTAAGACAAACTTTTTCAGTCACAACCGGCCCGTGCACAGACAGTTTTAATCTCTTACCTTGTTTTTGAGCTTCTGGATCTCGGCCTCGGTCACTGTGTGTTTGATCTGGAGCTGTTGGGAGCAGAGGCGGAGAAAAAGAGGAGATAGGAGAGAAAGGAGAGGGCGGTCAGATGATCAAATGCATGGCTGCGCAGCCTCTCTCTGCTGTCGATACAGTATGACGGACGGAGGCAGTCGACCCTGCCATCCCCTGACAGCATCCCAGCTCCAGTGCTGACACACACTCTCAGAGGAGAGGCGAAAGAGGTAGATAGACAGAGAAGCGTTACATCTAAAAAATTCACACATTTTTCCAAAAGAAAAAAAAGGTGTTAATAAGAAAATGTAACTTTTTTTCCCCAAATGTAATGTCTGAAACTGTTAAAAAACGGATGAGATTTTGAGACAAAAAGGCTCGTTATGTTCTGAAGTCTAACACGTTTAGATGGATGGAGTTGGAAATGGAGAGAGAGCGACAAAGGAGTTATGCATGGAAGTTGAGATGAGCAGTCATTTACAGGCAGACTCAGAGAGGGATAATGATAGAGCAGAAATATGAGAGAAGAGGAGATGGAGAGAAAGAAGTGGATATGGAACAAGAGATGTGGAAATGGGAGCGAATGAGAGCTGCAGTAGTAAATGAGGCAGATATAGAGAAAAGGGGAAGGAGGGACATGGGGAGCTATGGGAAAGTTTAACAATACTAACGAAGGTCCTTTTTCTTTTACAACTTTGAAGCTTGATTTTTCTTCCACATTAAAGGATAGGTTCACACAGACTCTGTCCTGATGTGCATTATGTACAACCGATCCAGCTGTTTGTTCTTTACCGGCTGTAAGGAGTTCGCCTCCTAATTCACCTCCAATGTAAGAGTTGAGGGACAAAATCCACAGACCTCGTGAGGCTTCAAAAGACTGAGTTAGACAAATCAAATTGGTATCTTCTACATTTTTTTTTTAGTCTGGGGAAACAAAAAGAGGGAATATGTCTTTGAAAGACTATAACTTTGACAGATACCATCACTTCTATTGGAAGCATGTTAGGAGGGCATCTTTTAATGTCCAGTATGAACAGGAGGAATGATTATAGCTATTACTGTACGTATGTATGGACATGTGAGTGTTGTTGAGACAGACTTGAAAAAACGTGAACCTATCCTTTAAAATATCACTTAAGTAAATGTACAGTTAGAACATCATTTTACTGGTGTAAAGGGGGTTAAAGTCTGTATCTGCTTGTCCCAACACTAATTGACGCTTTATGATCCTTAAAACTGATGTTTCTTATTGTTAAACTGTTACAGATAATAAAAATTTTCTAGATGCATTGGCAATATTATATTATTACACAATTCCTCACAGCTCAGCAGGGCATATTTTTATAGGATCTGTGAGTTTGAACAATGTTCGGCCACGCAACGAGCTACAGAGATTAAGCAATGATTTATGAAATTGCTCCAAAATGTAAATTTGAAATTTGGTCAAATGCTTGGAAAAAATCGATGCACAACATAAATACCATACTAAATTCAGTGCATGTCAAAATGCTGATTATGTTAATACCATCTTACTTTTATTTTACATCCACTGATGATTAGAACCAAGTTTTGTTGAGCATTAATTAATAGTTTCTAATATGAAATGCGGTGTCTACCTGAGGTGAGCTAACTAAGACTGGGATTTAAAAAGAGAATTTAGTGGTGTGTGTGCGCCTAGAAGACGGTGAGCAAATCAGTCAATATGGCGTCTGTGTTGACTGAGGCATTAACAGTTACTCCTGGCTCCAAAACATAGTTCAAAACATCATCAGTAAGTAAATGGACTTGAACCGCAGCCTGGTAGGGAATAATATTTTTTAAAAAGGACATTAAGAAGAAGATGTGAATACATCTTTCTCTGCTGAACTTCTGTTGATCTTTCTCTGTTGAACTTCAAGAACAACTACAAACATCACATCTTCTTTGTAATATTCTTTTAAAAGGGCTTATTTCCCAGCTGCCTGGCTTCTTTTTTTCCTTTAAGTGCATAAAAAGGCAGGAAAGGAAGAAGTGGGAAATGGGAGAGCCCTTTAAACGGGAAAGGTAAAAGTTGCCCTGTGGGAGACGGGGGTCAAGATACAGAGAAAATGGGAAACTGGGACAAATGTATACATTCCCTGTGACCAGGGATTGCATTATAGTTTCACTCGATATCCCCCTGCGGTGTGTGCAGTGCAGCTGAAGCCATTTGTTAAATGTGTCATACAGCTATTGTGGCAGTCTACAGAAAGGCTCAAGTGTTATGGTGCCAAAAGCAGCGCTGGAGTGTTCAATCAATATTAGAGAAAGAAGAAGAAGAAGAAATGAGTTAACGACCAGTGAATTCATGTTTCCATTTTATAGCTGTAGTTTTTAAGGCGAGTTCATTGATGGCGATGGAAGCAAAAGTTCCAAGAAAATGGGTTTCTATTCTCAGAGGCCGGTCGTGTGAAGAGTTGCCAAGATCATAATACAAATTGATTTAAGAACAGGTTTAAAGTGTTAGCTCTTTCTCCTCATCTGTGGGTTTTAATCCAACATGGGTAATTAGAGATATAATGGGCATAGGTTTTACATCGCTATTGTATTCTCACTTCTAATCATCCAGATTAGGAATTAGGGAGGATAAGCGGATCTTAGATCTTGACAAAACTCTGCCAAGTAAAGCAGCGGTGCTAGACTCCATTGTGTTGCTATCTTTTGTTGTTTCATTGAATTACCTTTTCTTTTTTTTTCTGTGGCTAAGTTATTCTAGTGGGTGTGTGGGTATATCTATTATTTTAAATGCATTTTTCAAAGCAATGACAAAGAAAAATGTGGTGTGCTCCGATCAGTTGTGTAATCTTCACATTCAAAGAGAGGGGACAGAGCTATAGAAAGTATCTGAGTTCACCTCTCTGAACTTCTGGTAGAGTTTATTGGCGTCTAGCTCCGAGGGAGACAAGATGTCCTCCGACTCTGGCAAGTCAAACACCTCGATGCTCTTGTCCTCGCCTGCCACCGTTGTCCCCCCCTCCTCGTCGTCTGTGGCGTACTCCCCTGTCTGCTGCAAGAGGAAACGCAAAGTCAGTCATGTAGTCCACTTTTCTGTAGATACACTTCATACAAACAACACATTGAATAGATGTGAGTGACATCTCCTTTCTCTTGTATTTCCTAATCCAGGTAGCCGTAAATGATGATTTGTCTTTGCTCTTTTTGTAAAAATCCGTACAAAATATTAGTGCGTAGTTTTGTATGAAAATCTAAAATATTGGAAAGAAGCATCAATATATAGCCTACCAATACAACTGGTGATAAAATGTTTTGTTTTGGCTCATATTGTACAAATTCAGTAAGGAGAAAGTGGGCCTAATTTCTGGCTACCATCTTTGTTTGGATGAGGAAAAGATGGAGCAATTTGGGAAAAAGCCAGCTTCTTTTATGGTGCAGCAGACCAGATGGTTATAAGAGTCTTTGAGGATTCTGGATAAAACTTAATAATCGTCCATTAATTCCTGATTATGACACCTAAAAGGGCATTATCCTGCTTATACCCTGGTCACTTGCCAAAATAAAAAAATAAATAAGACCATTTATTTATATTTTCAGGCGTTTTGCAACCAAGACCAAAAGGTTTTCACAAACCATAACTCAGTTTCCCTGGTAACGCCTGAGGGATTGCTAATACCTGGAACAATCATTACAATCTAATGCGATGAAAACGTTGTTCACTGCTCCAGTAAATAGGACAAACCTTAGCTACAACTTGGCAACAGGAGACATTTCCAATACTATCGTCCCGCAGAGCCGCAGAGCCCCGCAGATGCCCAGATTTAGACGTACGCATGTACCAGTAACAGACCCACAGACGTATGGACGGAGTTCCAAAGATACATCAAAAACTAATGTATATTTGCAACTCTTATCAAGGCTGCCAACATTATTAAAGTAACAGTCCATGTTACTATCCTTTTATTAAATAAAAGTTGTGTATATTGTATTAAATGAAGGATTTTTATCAATATAAACAATCTATATCAGCTGCATGCCTACACACCGTAGACTGTACTGTCTGAGTTACACACAGAGCGTGCATACGTCTAGGACTGTGGCTCTTGAAGTTGCGCATGCATACGTCTAACATGACCTCTTTTACAAGATTATTGTTTTAAAATGAATCAGCTGAAAGTTAAAGTCAACCTACCCATGGAGTATGTTTATTTAATTAACTGCTAAAAATGTGTAAGCGACAGTTGTCATTTTTTTGTCACCGACAAGAAATTAAAAGCCCGCTTTTGTCGATGGACCAGCAGAATTAACTGCTGTACAAGTGCTCATCCTTCAATACGGAGTCAATGGGCTGCAAAACAACCTGAACAGAGAAACCACCCAGTCAGATAACCAGCAGTCCAACTGCAGCAGCATCCGTTTGTCACCTGTCAGTCTTCTTTCATCTCCAATCTCTCCTCAGAGCTACATCAGTCAGAGTGCATCCCGTTGCGTGTCAAGCACTTCCAGAAACTCCTACCCATTTTCCTCATGCCACCCTTTTTTTTTCACTTTTCTATTTTTGCATAAGTACTAATGCTATTTTAATGCTACCAGTTACATAAGAATGAGGTAAGAAAACTTAAATTGGTTTGACAGCCCGGTCGGCCATTTCTATAAAGATAAGTTGTAGGCTACTGGCCAAATGTCAATGTCACTTTTTATTATCTTATCTTAAACATTAGTCACCATCTCGCCTCATGTGTAAGGAGGGTAAACTACTGAGGTCTGAGTCTGTAATAGTGGCTCTAATGGAGTCAATTCTAGATGTTAGCAATCTCTAGGATTTATAAAGACAATTTCTGACTAATAAAAGTCACCATTAGTCAACATATTGTGGATTGACATTAATGCAGGCCATTATGCTGAGTGTATTCTAGGCAGTTTTTCTGTTCTCCAGCTCTCAAAATAACCTATGATGAATGTTGGCGCCGGCCATTAGGCATTGGATCTAAATGGATCGGTTGATTCACTCTTTGGCTGATCATCAACAGAGCCTGATATTTCCAGAGGAACTCTTATGTGAAAACGGCTCCGGTCTCCCTTTTAACATCATATTCTATCCTATCTCTCTTCCTATCAATCAGACCAAATTGATGCATACATGTTATCATCTACATGTAAATATTCATGTCACTACTCTGTCTGTGTCTCCATCTGGTCCATCTAAAATCTATCTTTCCCTCGTTACTTGTCTTCTGTCTTGATCTTTCACACGCATGTAGCACACATGCACACACACATGGCCTCCTCTCCTGTCTCATCATTTCAGTCTTTATCTTCTCCTCATCTTGTCCCCTGCACTTGCCTCCATCTATCTCCCACTCAGATAACAGAGTTCAGGCCTGATTTGTTTGCATGCATGACCAATATAGAGTCCCATTTCCATAATAGGCATGCTTGTTGCCATGGTACCAGCATCCTGCATTATGGTCCCATTCACTGAAGGTGGAGTTAACCACTGAACACATGGCAGGAAAGTCAAACACCAATTTGCATATGATAAATGCATCACCTCCTCCCACATGCACGGTGAATCAGGAGAGGAAGGGACGATTTAAGGAGAAATCTTGCTGTAGTTCAGTGTGTGATCGTCTGCTCATTGAATGTCTATATGAGTAGGATGTTGGCATAATGACTGTCACTCACTGGAGGAAAGGGCTGTGACTGCTCCTTTGACTGGAGGGAGAGTGCACGCGAGCCACTGTGCACAGCTTTGACTTAGTATATACAGTATACTGTGTAGTGTATATGCACTATAGGGCTGCAGCGAACAATTATTTTCATTATCATTCTCTCATTATTATTTTATCGATCAATAAATTAGATGTTTGGTTTATAAAATGACAGAAAATGGTGAAAAATGTCCATCAGTGTTTCCCAAAGCCCAAGATGACGTCCTCAAATGTCTTGTTTTGTCCGCAACTCAAAGATATTCAGTTTACTGTCATAGAGGAGTAAAGAAAACAGAAAATATTCACATTTAAGAAGCTGAAATCAGAGAATTTTGACTTTCTCTTCTTAAAAAATTACTCAAACTGATTAATTGGTTATCAAAATAATTGTCAATTAAGACAACTAATTGATTATTTGTTGCAGCTCTAGTTTTTTTGGAGCTAACGTTTTGATTTGATTACTTTGTCGTACCTATTGTTGCTGCTGTGATTCAATGTTGTTGTCTTGTTATGTGTTGGATGCTGCTATTTGACCCTGTCTTGTCTAGGTCTAACTTGTAGAAGAGGTTTTAATCTCAATGTGACTTCCTAGTTAAATAAAGGTTATACCATCCATGCCAACATCCAAGTCGTCATTACGATTGGGAAACTCAATTTTCTCTGAAAGCTCTGATATAGCTGACTTGATATAGCTAAATAATACAGAAGAGCCTCAATAAGCAAATAAAATGAATGCCTTAATTCAACTAGAATCCATTGTTCAAGATAATGAAATCCAAATTATATGAATTTAGTACTAAAATGGCAATAGACATTATTTTTACCCTCACATCACCAATTCTGTGCTCATGTATCTCCATGTTGGTGCTGGCATGAATAGATCTGTCAGCATGGTGACGCAAATCAGCTGATTTTATTCATTCTTGATTGATGTGTTGACTTTTTGTTGACTTCAGTGGAACAATGTGCCTCTTCACATTTGTTTCTAAATCATTTGTATAAAAACCCAGCAAGTATTTCCATCAAGGACTGCAACTAATGGTTATTTTCATGAATAATTGTTGTGTAGATTATTTTTCTTTAATTTACTGTTTATAAAATATCACAAAAAATGACGGCCACAATTTCCCAGAGCCAAAGGATCAAACCCCTAATTAATTTAATTTCCAATCATATCAAGAAAAGTAGCAACGAAAGTGAATATGGGAATTGTTAGACTTACATATGTAGTAGTGTGTGTGTGTGTCTCCATGCTTTTCCCATGTGGCATTTAACTGCTGACAGATGGGCATGCATGTGTGTTAGATTACATATAATCAAACCCACAAATGGACTGTCATGTGTGTGTGTGTGTGATGTCTATTGCTAACTGAAGGAGCATCTCTTCCTCTTGGGACGGGAGCCCCAGCACCAATAAAGAGCTGTCTGTCAGATCAACCCAAGCAACACTCACAGTGAGAAATAACCTCCCTCCCCACCTCCCTCGGTGAGAACTCGTTCTAATATTTATAGAGATATTAATATTGATGAGTTCCTTTTTATTGCCCCATAGATCTTTGTAATGGTTCTGTAACTGTTTACCCTATCGGCAGATACGTAGGGAGTTACGGATGGACCGGTGCCCAACGGTGGCAGATTTCAAGTGTGTTTTTTCAGCGGTTAATAATCTATGTATGGATTAACAATTTTAATAGAATCACCATTCTCATGTTTATGTGCACTTCAGGGCATCTGTGGCACAGGGTGTTCAGTCAAATAAAAAAACTCTCCTAAGTTTATTTTGATTTTTCATTATAGATCTGAAATGATGACAGACAACAGAAGGAAAGCGGAAGGCGGGAGGTTTCTTGCATGTTTGAATTAAGGCTGTTGCGCCACTAATTTCTTTCAAGCATTAACGCAATCGATCTTTCAGAGGTTGTAGCGGGCTCAGTTTTAAAGCTAGAGAGGATACTGGCATCATATAAAACTAGAAACCTAAGGAATCTATTGGTACCAACCATGTCATACTAGCTTGTCGTGAAGGAGGCTAAATAACGCTACGAAGTTACGCTAAATTTTGGTGAGGAAAAACTGGCGTGGCCATTTTCAAAGGGGTCCCTTGACCTCTGACCTCAAGATATGTGAATGAAAATGGGTTCTATGGGTACCCACAAGTCTCCCCTTTACAGACATGCCCACTTCTACTACTGGCATCATATGAAACTAGTAAACCTCTCATGCCCACTCTATGATAATCACATGCAGTTTGTGGCAAATCATAGTCAAGTCAGCACACTGAGACACTGACAGCTGGTGTTGCTTGTTGGGCTGCAGTTTGCCATGTTATGATTTGAGCATATTTTTGTATGCTAAATGCAGTACCTGTGAGGGTTTCTGGACAATATTTATCATGGTTTTGTTTTGTTAATTGATTCCCAATAATAAATATATACATACATTTGCATAAAGCATGCATATTTGCCCACTCCCATGTTGATAAGAGTATGAAATACTTGACAAATCTCCCTTTAAGGTACATTTTGAACAGCTAATTTGCGATTCATCGCGATTAATCATGGACAATCATGCGAGTAATCGTGATTAAATATTTGAATCAATTGGCAGCCCTAGTTTAAATCAGACTCTGCAAAGCAGTGAAGTCGTCGCTAATGGCAGAATTCTCAACTCTCTATAGGAGCTTTAATAGGGGCTGACAGTGTTACATGTGGCTGGGGCTGTGATTATGGGAGCGCTGGGATCAGCTTCCGGGGCCTGGCGAGGAGTTTCTTATGCATGAAGGCTCTCAATCCACCAGGAAATGAAAGACCTCAAACAACACCGATGATGACCGAGGAAAGAGTGAGTGTGTGTGTCTGCATGTAAATCTATGCATGAGTGCAGACGTTCCTGTGTGTGTTAGTGAGTTTGCACTATGCTTTGATTTATGTTACTTCAGTGTGTGATTATACGTGTATATACAGTGTGAGTGTGTCTCCAGGGCACGCACACATGCAGATAGCATGAGTTGCAAGGCCATGAGCTCAGTGTCTGGAGGATTAAACGTGCTGCGAGTAAGCAGCAGAGGGGGGAAACGCTGAGTGATGCTTTCTAGGACTGAAACTCACATGTTAAGTGTGTGTGTTTGTGAAAGTGTGCTTTTTGTGTGCCAGCATCAAAGCCCACTGTCAGTCAGTTTTATGGACTTAATGAGCTAAAACTTCCAGTCAACTGTCATGAGAAGGGAGCTGATTTACATTAAGTGACAACTAGAAGCCTCAATTTTCCACTGTAGTGTCATGTATAAGAAGTATGTGTACTGACAGCGGATGAACTTCATGTAAATGTAGAAATAATGAGCTTTATTAATATAAGATAATCTTAGTTTTGTTAAGGGGGGCATCTCACCCTGTTTGCACATTGGAAATATTTTAAGATCCACACTATGATCTCATATGTATGTATGCACAATCCTTTATTGCACCTCCAGGACACCCAGTACAGTGGCCGGGGTTGTGTGTGGTCATTACCTCGTCATCATCAGCATCGTATTGGGCGTACTGCTGCTCCAGCAGCTCTCTCTGTCTCCTCTCTTGCTCCAGGGTCTGCTGGATGAGTGTGGCCACCTCGCTCTGCTGGCCCGGACGCTCTCGGCCAATCACAAACCTGCAACAACACGCACTGTTAGAGACAGTCCTGGTAACACACGTACACGCAGAGTCAACCGGCCTGTGATTACATAACAGGCGTTACTGTACATTTCGAAAAACTGGCAATTATGACAACTACTGTATGTTGAAGTATAGTTTTGAAAATCATCAATAAATCATCATTTATACTGTGTGTCACCAGTTTGGCTTCACATTTTTATTTTCAGAAAATCTGCTTCTGTAGCAACGGTTTAAAATGGGAAGTCAAAGGGCTTATGGGAAATGTATTCTCTGATAAACAGTAGAATAAAAAAATATCAAATTCTAAACGGTCTCCCATTTGTCTAAGCCTCATTTGTTCATGGTAAAAATTAGGGCTGTCAATCGATTAAAATATTGAATTGCGATTAATTGCATGATTGTCCATAGTTATTCCTGATTATTGGCAAATGAATCACACATTTTTTATCTGTTCAAAATGTACACTACCTTAAAGGGAGATTTGTCAAGTATTTAATACTCTTATCAGCATGGGAGTGGGCAAATATGCTGCTTTATGCAAATGTATGTATATATCTATTATTGGGAATCAATTAACAACACAAAACAATGACAAATATTGTCCAGAAACCCTCACAGGTACTGCATTTAGCATAAAAATATGCTCAAATCATAACATGGCAAACTCAATCCCCACAGGCAACAACAGTCAGTGTGCTGAATGACTATGACCCAAAACTGCATATGATTATCATAAAGTGGGCATGTGTGTAAAGGGGAGACGCATGGGTACAAATATGACATAAATCATCTTTACAAAAATACTAAAAATGTTTATCAACATTATTTTTTGCAGATTATTAATTGAGACATACAGATACTGTACATTGCACATCATACCTGATAGTTATGTCCTTTTTAAGGTATACAGTATATAATCACACATATATTTACTATGCTTCAATGTCTTGTGTCTTTTTCTCGTGGTGGTGTGTATTTGTACAGTGAAATGACCACAGCAGTGGAGAGCAGCCACATAGCCACGATGACGGCGATATCTGCTGACGTATCAGGGCAGGGCCGGGAGACGGCACACACATAATAATATGAGAAGACAGTCAGCTCAGCCAGGCAGCCTGTTATTAGCCTGGCAAGGAACTAAATGGAGAAAGCCACAGGCTCTGCCTCCGAGCTACTGACTACTAACTACTGCAGTTACACATGGGACCTACCAACGATACACAACACATTAACATGTAGACAAAGAGAGAAAGAAATAGAGAAAGAGCACAAAGATGTTTGAAATAAGTTTGTCCCAAATATAACCCGCCTGCCTGCAGATTGTGTGTGTGTTTATGGTATGACAGGGACAAAGAAGGATTCAGTCATGCCAGATTCAGGAGCACAAAGTTTACATGATCATAAATCCAAAAAAAAAAGGAAGAAGCAGAATGATTTACTCCTCCTTCCACTGTAATGCCACTGCAAATAGACATACTGCTGGGATCTGCCCAAAAATACAACTGTTTTGGGAAAATATTTGCAAATTATGCTGCAGATTCTTGGGCTGCAGATCCCATTGACGTTCGTGTTGCTTTATATGGGTGATCTACCAGAAGGAATGACAGGAAATGAATGACTCATAAATGGTTACAGGCCAATCCACCTACAGTAGATAGATAACTGGCTTGAAATCATCATCATCATGAGATGGAAAGACCGACTCCATACTAAGATTGAGAAACAGTAAAAAGTGGACGTAGTCACCGTGACTTCATCCATTGGTTTGTGGACTGTCGTTCTGAGGCCTCGAGTTTGGCATTTTGGCTGTCGCCATCTTGGTTCTTTGCAACCAGAAGTGACACAAGAGGGTGGAGCTAAGTGCAACCAAACACTGTATAAGACATTTTTAGGTGACCTAAAAGGTTAGAATTAACTTTCATGAACTGAAAACACACTGTGAAAGGGTTTAAGTTCTAACACAAAAAAAACGCAGACAACACTCAGACCGGACAACGCCGTGGTAGCGACCTGTCAATCACAAGGTAGCCACGCCCTAAAGCATACTCTGCTTTATGATCTATTTTATTCTAAATGGGACCATAATTTACTAAATCAACATCATGCTGTATTGAAGAAGACTTGAATCTAGCGATTGAGATCATAAACCCATTTTTACAATGTTTACTGAGGTAATAAATCAAGTGAAAAGTTGTCTCATAGACTTTTATACAATCAGATTTCTTTTGCAACCAGAGGAGTCGCCCCCTGCTGGCTATTAGAAAGAATGCAAGTTTAAGGCACTTCCGCATTGGTTTCACTTCTCAGACCAGGAGGTATCTGACTGCCCCCTGCCCATAATCCATAATATAGGATGTCTCTTATCTGGATATTGTGAACGTCATAATGCCTGCTAATGATATTGCTGGGGCCCTATAACTGTGTGTGTTTGTGTGTTTGTGTGTGAAAGGCATGTTCCTACCTACTGTACGTATACAAGTAAGTGTGTTTAGAGGGAGAGAGGGAGACAGCCAGAAGGATAGAGAGAGAGAGTGGATTCGAGATAGGGCCTAATCAAGTGAATTCAGCTCCTGAGAGCTCTTTCATATATTTCTAAAGGCGATGGAGAAAAAGGCCTTACGCTCCAGCAGAGAGACGTATTTGATCTACATGTGAAGGAACAACTGAAGGGCAGGACAGAGATAGAAAGTAGAAAAAAAGGAAAAGGAAAAGAGAGAGGGCCCTGGCTAAGCTATGTACTGTACTGGAACAAGCCTTTGGACAGCAGGGAGGTCTGAGCAGCAGCTGACCTGGAAACAGCCTTTTCTCCTCACGCATGGGGAGTCTGTCTTGGTTCCTCCTGGCCTCCCACTGTTCTGGGGCTGCCACACACAGCGCCTTCACTACTGATCTCATTTACTCCAATTAATACAGACATGGCTCTTGTTAAACATACAGGAACTTAGCTCAAAT
>CAKAOI010026541.1:0-28739 GCA_916701655.1 Sebastiscus albofasciatus
AATATGTGTATGCATTGGTGTTTATATGACCTGCTGTGGTTAGGGGGGGGGAGGGGGGGGGGGGAAAGTCAGTGTGGGACAAAGCATGTCTGACGCCACCTGTCTCCTGGGTCAGGGTCAAGGTTGATGTTATTATGTAAGGAGATTAGGGAAAGACTGGTAGCCCTGTGTGGACTGGGATGGACGGAAAGGGAAGGAGGGGGGACGGGTTAACAGCAGATACAATGATACTCGCATTATTCCAAAGACTTGATAATATGATTAAACATATTTTTTAGGGCTGTCAATGTTAACATGATAATAACGTGTTAATGCAAATTTGTTTCAACGCCACTAATTTCTTGAACGCGTTAACGCAATCGATCTTTCTGATGTGGTAGCGGGCTCAGTTTTAAAGCTAGAGTGAAGATACTGGCATCATATGAAACTAGAAAACCTAAGAAACCCATTGGCACCAACTATGTCATACTAGCTTGTCATGAAGGAGGCTAAATGACGCTCCAAACTTACGCAACATTTTGGCGAGGAAAAACTTTGTATTCCATATTTGTAATCACTTTAAATGATGTTTTTAGAGACCTGTTTTCTCTTAAACAATAAGGGGTCTTTTTTTGTTGATCAGTGTAAAAAAAAAAAATCCACATGAAATCGACTTTAATTTAATGTTGTAAGATGATAAAACATGAAAACTTCCAGGGACGATGAATACTTTTTATAGGCACTGTATTTTCTTTATTCACTCTTTCCTTCAATGCAAATTGCACAATTGCCTAAATTCAGACAGTCATCACCATGGCCATTTCAATGTTTCTTGGCTGTGTAGTCAGTAAGCGGTGTTGAATGAGAGACGTTCAAGGAAAAGTTTTCCATTTTTAGATTCATCAGTTGGCTTTCAAGAGCTCAAATGATTGCATCATGATGCATCAGTGTTCACTCTTCATAGCTTGACCCCACAATGATCTTTTCTGTCCTAGCAGTGATGGGATATCCCGTGATGTCACAATTCCCAATATTTCTGGTGATTTTAGTACTTTTGAGGCGTGAAGCAAGAACGGCGAGAGGGTGAATCACAAAAATTTGTGCATTTCCGGACAATGAGAAAAAATGTGTGTTCAGTGTAATCGTTTCCGACAGCTTACTGCTCATTTAGCTCAATCTTAGGGCTGTTGCTCAAGAGTTCTGCATGCATCGCCTGTAACGAGCTTTAAACAGCAGGGGGCAATGTCATGGCAACCCCAACCTACAGTAAAGAGCTCACTGTTGCTCATTTCCCTCTATAGCACACTCACTTGCTCTGCATTTACTGTGAGAGGAACATTTCTAGGAAGAATGGGAACACAAATATAATTTTCGCCCACTCCACCCACTAAACAGATTTAGAAGGCATTTTTACTCAGAAAAAAAAACAACATTAAACTTTTATATTTCACTTTTAAGAGTTTTTTTTTCTACGAATAGTCTCTTTGATATGCCGGCGGCTTGGCAGCAGGACACAGAGCAGACACAAACACAGACGGACAGACAGCGAGAGAATCCTAGGCCGGTCCAGCGCTGCATTTAAACCGTTTTATTCCCAGACAGGCCTGCCTTTGGTCTCCCACTGCCATAGATCAGCTCCTGGTGGGGGCTGCGTCTCCTCCAGTCACAGCATGACTGGCCTGAAACTGAATGAGTTCACCTGCGCCATAATTTACTGAAATCACACCAGGTGTCACCCTCTCGTGCTGCCGTAGCTCAGTGCTGTCACCGCATTACACAAGAGCTCTGAAAAGGTTACAAAGAAGGCTTCTGGATGGCCCCGACACATGTGCTTCCAAGAGGGCTTACTGGTGTGTTTGGATACTTTGCTGTGGGTTTCTACAAGTCACTGGGATTTAAAGTCAGCCTGCAGGTGTCCAACTGGGAGATGACGTCCAAATCCACTACTACTTAGTTCTTGGCTGAGTTGGTGGGATTCATTTCTGGTTAGCGCTCAATGCTAGTCTGAGCTTGCTCCCTGGATCTAGACTCCAAGAGAAGGGCTTATTATCCCTGATCGCTTGCCCCCACCCTTCTCCCTCCCTACCTCCCTTCTTCCCTCCCTCCCTCCTTCCCTCGTCTTTGCTTCTATCCCTGTCTCCTTCTTTTCCCTCCCTCTGTCAGCTTTGACAAAACAGGACCAGACAAGACAAACCCAAAGGTGCGGGTCGCCTTGGCAACGGGGCCCCTCCCTGCCCAAACAGCTGGAGGCACAGGGATAATGTGAAGGGAGTTGGGGTTTGACAGAGACAGAGCGGATGAGAAGAAGTTTCAGTCAGCTGGCTTTAACTTTCAGTTTCCCCCTCTCACTCTCTGTGAGGGAATTTCAACCCACCTGTTTTTATGCACAGTTTCAATTAAAAAGTGGGAGTGGAAATTTGGGAGAAAAAAACACAACATGTACACTTGGAGGCGGAAAAGAAGTATGTATCAATGTATCAAATGTATCAATTAAATAAGACATATGACAAAGTACAACAGGACTTAGCGAATATGAAACATATGACTTATTTGTTAATAGTGGCAGGGTAAAACATCAGATCTTTGTGGACTGATGAGGAGATCGGAACCGTCCTCAAATTAATACGTAAAATAAACATTTCAATATTTCCATCGACTGGCGCTTTTTCTTTTAGCGATTTTCTGGAAATTCTGTTAACATTTTTGCTACATTTCAATTAGGGTTGTCAATCGATTAAAATAGTAAATTGCGATTAATCGTAAGTTAATCACACATTTTTTATCTGTTTCAAATGCACCTTAAAGGGAGATTTGTCAAGTACTCAATACTCCTTATCAACACCGGAGTGGGCAAATATGTTGCATTATGCAAATGTATGTATATATTTATTACTGGAAATCAATTAACAACACAAAACAATGGCAGATATTGTCCAGAAACCCTCACAGGTACTGCATTTAGCATAAAAAGTATGCTCAAATCATAACATGGCAAACTCGAGCCCAACTGGCAACAACAGCTGTCAGTGTGTTGACTTGACTGTGACTTGCCCCAAACTGCATGTGATTATCATAAAGTGGGCATGATGGTGAAGGGGAGACTCGTGGGTACCCATAGAACCCATTTCCATTCACTTATCTTGAGGTCAGAGGTCAAGGGGACCCCTTTGAAAATGGCCATGCCAGTTTTTCCTCGTCAAAATGTAGCTAAGTTTGGAGCGTTATTTAACCTCCTTTGCGACAAGCTAGTATGACATGACATAGTATTTTCTAGTTTCATATGATACCAGTATCTTTTCCCTAGCTTTAAATAGAGCTTTAAAAGAATTAGCGTTAACGTGTTATTATCCCATTAACTTTGACAGCCCTAATTTCAATGTGAACCTGCCTGACTTGTGTGTCTGATGCCGTCACTCGCTATTCACCGTCACCGTCACCTTCACCCCCATTGTGTTTTTGGGTGTCTGTTATTCTCGCTTTTGTCCCATTCAGTCAAATATTATGAGTAATCCTTTGCTGATGTTTTAGGGGAAGTAATATTATATTAGTCAGATGAGCACACACGCACCCGTGTAATATACAGTACCTCGCACAGAGTCACCTCATTATCAGTGGTTGAATCATTCAACCTTTAGCTGTGCTCTTTATTTATAGATACAGACATACAGACATACAGACACACTGGCTTTACTCACTTAACCTGGCTTTCTTTTCCACTGACCTGCTTGGCCGAAAATCTCACCTAACTGACACTGACATGGAGCTGCTAAGTCTGCTAAGTAAACACTCTGATTGGGCTGGATGCCCACTTTCTGTATGTGTCAAGGTGCTGAAGGGTGCAAAGTATTAGGTGCTATTTCCTGGTAGAGATGGATTAAATTCCGAGCGTCTTGCAGTTACACTAACACCCTCCCACTCGCCCGATTGTAGTCCATCCATCAACCTGCAGGGATTCACTTCTCCTGGAAGGTGGGAGCAGTCAGTCACTCAGCATGTACAGTAATTGAAACCGTGCGTTCGACAAAAGTTCAGTCGCTGTGCAGCGCTGCGTCGCGGCCAGTTCGAACACTCCAATATAAAACAATGCAATCAAACTGATTTCGTTGCTGACACTCGCACGAGCCGCATTCAGTTAGGACACGGACACCGTAATCACATTGAGACGTGCTGTCTCATTCTCTGGAGACCTGATGAATCTTTGTGGCCGCAGGAAGCCACCTACAGGTGATATTTGATGGCCACAAAGTCACTTTTCGGGCTATGGTTAATGTCGAAAACTCATGTCCCATCAGTTTTGCTTGATTGCATGTATTTCTCACAGCTTGTATTGTACTTGAGTGACTGCAGACTACAGAGTCTTTAAATTGGTTTTCTGGGGGAAAAACTGTAACAAGATGTGACCTCAGCTATAACTGGAAAGTTGACTTTATGAAGTAATGCAAGCCCACTAATGGAAATGCTGGTTTGCGATGCTCTGATGACTCAAGAATCATTCAGACGTCAGGGGAGCTTAGGAAAAGTTACCTAATCACTTTTCAACATGACGCTGCTGACTGTTGAGATACTTTGGTGTTAATTTGTTTATTGAATGGTGAGCGTGCATGCTTCACATTCACAGACATAATCGTTCACACAGCACAGCGGCTCAGTTGACAGAGTTTCTACTGCTAGACTGAGTAGAAATTGGGGGTTCATTATCATTTGATGATGATGTTGTTGTTACTACAATGACTTCATACAGGGTTCTTATGTAAAGTAAGCAGCTGTAAAATCAAGATACGGAAGCATTACAGTCTGGAGTTAATAACACAATACGAGTACTGTGTGACGAAAGTAGCTTCATGCTAAGATTCATTTATGTACCAGTGTCAGACTCATCAGCCTGTTGATACTACTCCCAGCTGCCTACCAAGTTTGGTGTGAGTCACTCCTGCAGTTTGGTTAACAGTTAGACTCCTTGTAGTGAATGTCCGTCTTAATAATTGTTTTGCGTATTGATTACAATTAAATGGTCTCCAATTAATTTCTTATTACATATTCCAGCATCTGTACGTATTGGTAGATTCATGGTAGGTTTATTTAATGGACAAATAATACACAAGTAGAATTAACTCGGTTATCACATAAAGTAAAGACTATGTGCCATGATTTTATTATCATCTTAAAGGTAGGGTTGGTAGTGTTGTTCAAATACATTTGTTGTTATAGTTGTTGAAATTCTTACGTCTCAACAGCAATCAATAAAGCAAATGCTCTGACAAAAAAAATTAAAAATTCTGGTATCTGTGGGTGTCGTAGGACTGTAATAAGCCTGTCCAATCATTTAATTCGGTCCGGATAAAATGATTGGACGAGTTACCTGCCTGTGCACACTTTGCCCGTGCACTCATAGCGCGTCACCAGAGTCTTCAAGCTGCTAGTTTGACAGCTATGAGTACGAACAATAGCCGTGTTCGTTGTTTGCATTCATTATGATATGTTTATGTTCATTATGATCATTTTAGGGGAGTGGCTTTGGAGGGAGGCCTGAACGGACTGTCAGTGTTGCAGACTTGGCGACTTTCTCACTAGATTTAGCAACTTTTGGATCTAGTGCTGTTAGCTACTTTCATTGGAAAATAATTGGCAACACTGGGCTGGGTTTCTCAGTTGGCTCATTTTTAAAAATCTAGTGTACTCTTGCTAGTTTCTCAAGATTACCGACCCTACCTTTAATGTTAGCTAGTGACTCTGTGAAGCTGTACTTAGATGCAGTAGTTCTTTGAGTTAAATGCTAACATTAGCATGCTAACATGCTCACAATGACAATGCTAACATGCGATTGTTACAGTAGTACCAAAGTATTGGGCAAATGGAAATATTGACCTAATTATGGTGCTAAATGAAAGGTTAATGGATAACCAAAGTTACTACAGTTCATCCTTAGGTTGACATGGATATCTTTTACCATATTTCATGGCGATCCATTCCATAGTTGTTGAGACACTCAAAGCCACCAAGGTCAACCTCGTGGTGGTGCTACAGGAAAAGTCGGGGGTTCACCAAAGTCGGAAGGATTCATCACCTGGGGGTCTGTGAATGTCTGTACAAATTTGGTGGTAAACAGTCTAATAGTTAATGAGATGGTGGACAGACCAACTGAGATACCGACATTGCCAGAGCATGCATAAAAAGGATTTTGTGCATTGTGGCTCAGTTGGCTGAGGGGCCATGCGATGTACCAGGCTTTCATTAGACCTGATCAGTAAATCTGAAATGCAATAACAAAATTATTACAATCTGTTATTCCGTGCACCCAGGAAAAGTGATCCTAGGCA
Source organism: Sebastiscus albofasciatus (assembly GCA_916701655.1). Taxonomy (NCBI): domain Eukaryota; kingdom Metazoa; phylum Chordata; class Actinopteri; order Perciformes; family Sebastidae; genus Sebastiscus; species Sebastiscus albofasciatus. The sequence goes on from CAKAOI010026541.1 coordinate 6,297, forward strand.
GCTGCCTCTATGCGAGTGTTTCATTTGGTGGAAAAATGCACTCTGGATCAGACGGACTGGCCCTCTTTTGCATTTTAACACATTGTTCCTGATACATTGTTAAAATGAATCTTCCTGTTATGGTCCAGTTTTTTCATGATGGACCAGTTGGAGTTTGAGAAACATTCATTACCTTTACCAAAGGTATCCAGTTAGTTTACCTTCATATTTTTGATGCAGCTGCGTGGCTATGACTAGTGTGAGTTTACAGTAGGTTGACTTGTCACCAGCCATTCATGACACATCTTGTAAACAATTTTACCACATGGGCAAGACTGAATTCATCATTAGTCTTGCATCAGGTTAAGCTTTTATGTTGAGTGCCAGCTGGCCCCGTTGCACTACACACGTCAGCTGATATTTTTTTCATTAAATATGTGACGCACAACACACAGACAGAAAATATCTTCTTTGTGGTTGATATTCCCATGTTTATGTGGACATTTCTCTCCAGTGGAGTAACACTGTTATGATGTGGATCCCAGCCACCCTAGCAGGCTACAACAGGCTAGCAACTCCCTCTTGTACAGACACACACAGACCTCATCAGCTGTGAACCAATTACAGAAGCTGTACTTTTCCACCCCTATGGGACGTGATCGTCCAGATAGAGGCTTATGACTCTGAGACGATGACTCATTTTACGTCAGACCATCGTCATCCAATCATAATGGAGAGGTGACTCTATGAAAATGTCTAATTCCAGTGAAAATACAAAACACAACATGTAGAGTACGTAGTTTTGTGCACAAAGTTTTATGTTTCATCACTTTTTTCTTGGAATATTTCAACAACACCCGCCGATTCTGATGAATTTGGTTTTACCAAAATACACGTGAAGTGTACTCTTAAAGTGAGACTATGTAGCTTTTAAACGGATAAATTACACTATTCCCCACTTACAAATGAAAAGATGAATTAATTGTCAACTAAACGCACATTTGTGAAATGCAATACATTCAGTGTTTTAACAGCTGCAGCATGACTTGGTCTTGTATGACCAGTAGCTTATGGTGGCTACTGTCCTACAATGTCTTGCACACATATCCATGTTGTTCTCTCCGTCGTTCTCCTCCGGTGTGTCTGAAATAAGTCAATCAACGCGGGTTAACCCTTTCATACACGCAACCAACCCTGGTAGAGTCCTCGGTTTGAAAGGGGTTATAGACTTCTTTATATACTTTTTTTTGCAACCAGAGGAGAATGCAAGTTTGAGGCACCTCAGCATTGGCTTCACTTTTCAGACCCGGAGTTGCCAGCTGGAAGAAAAATGCTAAAGTGCTGAGAATAACTACATCAAATATAGATCAGAGAAGTTTTAAAGCAGTTTACTGAAAAGAATTGTAATTCATCCTTTAGTTGCCACTTATGGCACACAGTGATCGCTGTTCAGAAAATCCTATATAGTCTGGCTTTGAAGTCTATTCATCAGTTATGTAGCCTATATAAAAACTGCAGTGTATTTTACTTTGTTGTCAGTTGCCCCACTGAGTTTTAAGATCACATGCTGACCCAAAATGATGACGTAATGCCCCTGAAATGTGGAAAAAAAGGGGATATCTGTCCATCAGGGTGAGTGGAACAAAAATCAGTTGGACCGGCGCCAGTCCAGCAAGAACAAACACGCTGGACACTGACTTATGTGTGTCCATACATCCAAAGTACAAACACTAGTGAGGGAGGTGTACCAGTGACGGCAGTTCAACCCCCCAGGAGCATCCCAGTCAGGAAGCAGCATCGCGGCAGACAGGGGAATAACAGGAAGAGGGTACCTGACCGACGCTCCAATGGAAGCGGCCTTGTATGGGCCGACCAATATAGCCGGGGTTCAAAGACTTAAGAGAAGGCCCCCAGTGAGGAGACGGATTGAGAAAACAACCCCCCCTAAATCCCTCGCATGCGAAGACTATGCCCATGGCAAACCCCACTAATTATTGGTTTGTTCCGTGTGTTTTGAGAGCGTCAACAGGCGCTGCTTAATGAAATGCTGTGAGAAGTCTGCGCTGCTTAGTTAGAGAGGCGATAATAGGCTTTGAAAAATCTCCAATTCAGAACGTGTTATTATGGCTGTGGAAGCGTGCTCTCTAAATCACTCTTAACTGAAGCCAGCCACGAAACCGTGGAACTTCCAGCAGCATCATCACTGGGGAAAGATTTGGCTTTAATCCTTTCTCTCTTTTTTTTTCTGAACTTTTTTTTTCTCACACTAACTTGATCATCCTTGTTATCTTCACGCTCACATTTCCCCTTTGTTTCCCCCCGCCCCCCTTATTTAACTGCCCCCTTGAAGACTTGAAAGAATGCAGAGCTTATGGTTATTGAGGGGTTAACGCCAAAGTCAGGCATCAAGGGAAGGTCACTCGTGTTCAGCCCCCCCAAACAATGGCAGTGCCAGTGGGGTCTAATCCTTGAAGAAAATTCCATGGCTCTTTTAAATATAGCCTCCCCTAATTAAGGCTGACAGTGGGGGGCGGCGGGGCCGACATGGATTCAACAGGTCGCCTTGTTTTGAAGACACAGGACATTAAAACCTACCCACTTCACTCCCCCCCTTCTCTTACTCCAAACATGCGTCCCCCCAGCCTTGGGGGGCTTGAATTGTTTTTGTGAGCTAGCTAATTGCGGAGGATTTAAACACGATTCATCTCGGATTAACCTGAATGACAAAAGAACAGAGAGTAGTTGGCTGGCTGTTTGTGGTCAGCGCAACAGACTGTAACAGGACATCAGGCTGTAAATCATACTTGCTCTTACACCACCCTCCCACATTGCACTGTACTCTCCCACACACACCGCACCACACATGGGCTGCAACTAATGATTATTTCCATTTTTGATTTATGTACCGGTTACAGAAAAACGGAAAATCCTCACATCTAGTATGCTTTTAAGTAAATGATGGCCATTCCCCATGCTCACTTATGTCTCATTAGTTGTAGCAGCAATTTGTGGTTTGATACCATTTGTTACACAGATTTGGTGCCAAATTTAACAATTTTTTTTTACCACTTGAAAATTGATAGAAATTATCAATAATCCCTTCAAAATACCACATTAAGACACCAAGACTTTGAGGAACACCATAGAGAAAGCCATGCTGTGATTTGGTATCAAAAACTTTTTTACATTTGGAGATTTCTGCAAGAATTGCATTTTTTTTGGCGATTGGATGGCGAGCACTTCTTTTCTGGAAACTGCTCAGAACCCTCCTTATTGTCAATCTACTTAGGAAAGCCATCCATCCTCTGAATGCAGTTGGTCTTTAGTTTGTGGCTGTAAAGTTTCATGAGGCTGTGATTATCCTAGAGGTCACCACAGGTCATTTTATACAGTGAGGTCAAATTTAAAAAAAATGGTCTCACTACAATGAAATGGCTACTATGGGGACTAACATCATCACACATGAATACAATTTGGCTCATTGGATCCACAAGAGTCTGAGCTTTCCAGTCATACCCAATTTATGCAATTCCAAGACTGTTGAGGGACCCCAGTATGCAGAAATATTCAAATACACCATTTTAGAATAGGCGAAAATAACACATTTATACTGCATTCAAAAACTGCATGGTTTTTGCCCCAAACTGCATGTGATTATCATAAAGTGGGCATGTCTGTAAAGGGGAGACTCGTGGGTACCCATACAACCCATTTTCATTCACACATCTTGAGGTAAGAAATTGGCCATGCCAGTTTTTTCTTGCCAAACTTTAGCGTAACTTCGTAGCATTATTTAGTGATCTTCCTGACAAGCTAGCATGACATGGTTGGTACCACCGATTCCTTAGGTTTTCAAGTTCATATGATACCTGTATCCTCACTCTAGCTTGAAAACTCAGCCCGGAAACAACCTCTGAAAGACAGAATAGCGTCCGGGCTTGCTGAAAACACGAACAACTCCCAGACCGGACAACGCCATGTTAGTGATCTGTCAATCACAAGGTAGCCATCCCCTAAAGCATCCCCTGCTTTATGGTCTATTTGGCTTCTATACAATCAGACTTCTTTTTGCAACCAGAGGAGTCGCCCCCTGCTGGTTATTAGAATGAATGCAAGTTTAAGGCACTTCCACATTGGCTTCACTTTTCAGGCCCGTAAGTTACCTGCTGGTTTTATCCAACCAACAGGCTGGAACCAAAAAATATTTGATCTCTTATTTTTCTACATTTCCTGGTTCCAACCAAGGAGGGTGAAAAGAGGAGATGTCACGCATCATCATCGTGTCATATTATTGGGGTATAACACATGCGCAGTCTGCACTTGCCGAAACTGAGCCAATAGCAACGCACGACCGCAGCTCCAGTTATATTGCGCATGAGTCAAACCCCAGAGCTCGAGACTCGTGTACCCGGCCTCTTCCAATAAGCCTGGGTTCCACTTCCAGCCTCTCAAATATGAGGATTTGCTGCTTGTTCTTAACCCTGATGACATCACTGTGACATCATCAAGGTTATTTTTCTCAGATAAGACAAGCTCCCCAAGAGACCCAGAAGACATTACACAACTGTTTTCATTGACTTTGCCACACAACCCTTGTGAACCCTTCTAGAAAATTACTCTAAGGATTAATAGCTTTTCAAATACATTTTCTGTAAATAGACTAATCAATTAATCGACTAATTGTTTCACCGCTACACCACGCCAAAGGGATTTATTTCAAAATGGAATATCAGGTAATTTTTTTTTATTTAATGAAAATATGAAAACTAACCTGTTTTTTTCTTCTTTTTTTTATTTATCTGTTTTTGATTTCAAAACTGATCCGGACTGTACAGCAGGTAAACTGAGTGTGGTTTTGTAAATGTGTGTACTGTAATGTAGTCTGTGTGTTGGTAGTGTTAGAACACATTTACTTCCCACTCTGCCCCCGGTCAGCACTTTTTTGAGGAAACCCAACTGCACTCCCTCGTTTAACCTCACATCAGGTTTAAAGTTCAAATGAAGTACTGAAGTAACTAAGTTTAGCACAGCCATGAATGAGAAAAACATGGACTGTTGCTCACTGAGTTTGGTTTATATCTGGATCAGCTGAAACATCACAGAATGGAAAACTTTGCTAATTCTCAGGAATAAAGGGCTCAGTTTCAGTGGGAGTTTACATGAGTCAGCCAGGATGTGTACGAGCTTGTGGGGGTGTGATTGAGCAGATGGGCGTGGTTGATGATTTTCTGTGTATGTTTATGTGCGTCTTCCCAGTAGACTGCTGTAGTAAACAGAGTGAGCCTCTCAGCTCCGTCACTTTCTTTCGATCCTGCAGTCTGTCAGAGTAACTCCGTCCGCTGTTGCGGAATTTTTATGAAACTTTCTGACACACACACACTCGTCTGAGGGACTAAAGAGAAAGTTCGATCTGAGTTGGGACTAAAACTTTCACCACCTGCTGTCATTTGGAGATATCGATTGGTTCTTCAACTGAAACTCAAAGGGGTTGCCTTTTCGTGAAACTGGAGTTTTCTATGGTAGGTAAATGTAATGTAGAGGAACAAGCTTTTCTTTTATTCTAGTGTGACAGCACTTTAATTATGCCTCCGCGACAGCTGTGGAAAGGGGCATTATGTTTTTTGGGTTATCCGTCTGTCCGTCTGGTCCATTCTCGCGAATGTGATACCTCAGGTACGTTTAGGGTGAATTTCTTCAAATTTGGCACAAACGTCCACTTGGACTCAAGGATAACTGAATTTGGTGGTCAAAGGTTCCGTTACGTTTTTGGTCATTACTCAAGAATTCATATGCTAATCATGACATTTTCACACAATCGTGTAATAGGATGAAATGCTGAGGTGATGACGTCTATCATGAACTGCAATTTGATTGGTTGGTGGAGGAATACAACCGCGCTGCGGTAATTCTAGTTAAAGACTGTATGACGCGCTCAGTGTATTGCTGGAAACTCTACATTATCATGTGTTGTTGCAGTTTTAATTAATTCTCTGTAAAAGCAAAGGCTATCTGAACTAAAGTAGGACTGCCACTGACGATTGTTTTCATCATGACTAGGGCTGTCAAAGTTAACACGATAATAATGCGTCAACGCAGATTTGTTTTAGTACAACTCATTTCTTTAACACATTAACGAAACTTGTAATTTTTAATACTAATACTACTATTCGATCTTTCGCGCTAGAGTGAAGATACTGGCATCATATGAAACTAAAAAAACCTAAGGGATCCTTTGCTTCCAACCATGTCATTCTAGCTTGTCACAAAAAAGGCTAAATAACACTCCAAACTTGCGCTGAATTTTGGCCCAATACCCACGAGTCTCCCTTTTAAAGACATGCCCACTTTATGATAATCACATGCAGTTTGGGGCAAGTCATAGTCAAGTCAGCACACTGACACACTGACAGCTGTTGTTGCCTGTTGGGCTTGAGCTTGCCAAGTTTATGATTTGAGCATATGTTTTTATGCTAAATACAGATCCTGTCTTTGTCATTGTTTTGTGTTAATTTGATTTCCAATAATAATATATACATACATTTGCCATAAAGCAGCATATTTGCCAACTTCCATGTTGATAAGACTATTAAATACTTGACACATTTTCCTCTAAGGTACATTTTGAACAGATAAAAAATGGGTGGTTCATTTATTAATTGCGATTAACTATGGACAATCATGCGATTCATCACAATTAAATATTTAAATAATTAATTGACAGCAATTTTCTAGAGCTCAAGGGGACTTCGTCAATGTCTTGTTTTGTTCAACCAACAATCCAAAACCCTAAAGATACTGAATTGATTATATTGTAAGATGAGGAAAAGCAGCAAAATCTCCCATTTGAGAAACTGTTAGCCACTTTTGTTTGAAAAATGAATGACACAATCGATTATCAAAACAGTTGGAGAGGGTTCTGTTGATCAACTTTATCTGTCAGTGTGAGGCTGTGAAGGTAGCACACATTCACATCTGCTTAGACCAGCACTTCAAATCTGTTTTTCCCCCTTTGTCTGCATATTTCACATCTGCTTCTTATATCAACAGACCAGTCGTACCCCCTGGCACACACCAGCGTTCTCTCCTTTCCATATTCTTTATACCAAATTGGAAGCGGTTTCCAAAATCAATTTTAAATTAACTTGGAATACCCAGTTTTTTTCCCCCCTTTCTCACTTCCTCCTTTTTTGGTCTTGTTCACCGCCCTCCTGTCTATCTCTCTCTCTCTCTCTCTCTCTCTTCTCCTGCCCTGAAGCTATGGATAGGAAGGCTGGTTGCGTCATAGTCCAGCCAAGATTGCCCGAGACAGCAGTCAGTACACTTGACTTTGTTAGAGCAGAAAGAGACCAGCTGCTGGTGAGTGGTGCTTTTCTTGCATAGCCGTATTGATCACCCTGAACTGAATAGTGTCGGGCTGTGTTTAGTTCTTCAGCGTTAAGAGGATTTAGTGGTGTTTCTCTCCAGCTCGAGTGTGTTGTTTTTCCTCAGTGACGACACCGTGACAGTGGCATGTGTCATTTGGGTGTCATGTAAATATTTGTCTCTGCTGCGGGGGGGGCTGGGGTCAGATGTCTTTTAGCTGAAGTAGATACGAAAACAATTAAAGAATTTGTTCCTTTTGCCTTAAAATTCTTCCGAATACGATCTATAAAGAAATAAAAGATTGCCATAATTTCCTGTTGCCAGTCATTGTTGCAGTTTCAATTTGATTATGTGAAAAAAAAAACACGACCATATCCAGCCAGTTATCCAATAGGAAGATGAGGAAGTAATATTATTCGTGGGCAAACACTTGCTGCATGTTGAAACATACATTTCACTGGAATGCATGGTCTACTTAACAAGTTACAGTATTTCCTGGGAACATGTTTGTTCCCGAGTTTGTTGTATTCCATGGCAAATGCTCAAACCTGGAGTGCCTGTGTGTTGCTGTCAGATGGTCCTTTGGGCAGTGGCTGATTTCACCTTTTAGATTGTTTTTGTAGTACTGTGTTAAATATGATAGTGGCAGGGAAGAAAGGATAACGCAGGTGGTGTTGGTGCACCATCAGGACTGTGATTCACTGGAGAGTTGATGAGTATTTGCACTCAACTCTGCTGTAATTTGCATATTTATTAGCAGAGGAGGAAATGCAATGATTGTATTCCGTTATTTCCTTCTGCTGCGTTTCAGTATGAATGTGAAACGGATGTTGTTTCTCCTAAATGTCTATCATGTGTAATCTGGGAAAAAACCACCCCTCTTCCATCATGTGTCACTGTACAGAGGAGGATAACGTTATGAAATGCTGTGTACAGTTACACAGTCTGTTGTCTATCTGGTGCCCAGATTCTATCAAAACAAGCATGAGTCACACAAACTGATCTGGAGTCTGATATGCTGATATGTTTTTTGGGGGTATTTCCAGTTTTGAAATTACGATTTTGTGCACACCTTTGCTGTTGGTAATAGTGACGTTGGACACACCAAGTTCATTGATTAGATCTGGAACGAAGGCGTGTGATGTAAGACGCCTAAAATGGCAAGAAACATGATCATACCAACTTTTTCAAAGGCGGATTATTATCCAAACTGTTCATTGCTCACGTCTTTCACAGTTTACAGACCAACTTTATGATTAAACTTACCCTACTTGGATGCAGTCTTCTTATTACCACCATTGTAGTTCCACTCACTTTCAGTTTTATACCCAATTAAAGTGATTTAGGTAAACGGAGTGAACTGTTGCCCATTTGCTAAACCCCTTCCCCAACCAGTGATTGTCCAATCACGGCTTAGCAACTGTCACTACTAGGCTCTGTTATTATTACCTGTCGAGCTTTGGATTTCTCCATGTGTTGAAGTGGTCCAGTCAGAGCGATACTTGGTATGTAAAGAGTTTGGACGCTGATCACTTTTGTTTATTCCCTGTAAAACCCAAAACACGACAAAAGTACAAAGAAATGGACCAAACAATACTATGTTAGAACTAGGGTTGTTGGAGCGGGCTTTAAAGCTAGAGTGAAGATACTGGTATCATATGAAACTAAAAAAAACTAATGAATCTATTGCTACCAACCATGTCATACTAGCTTGTGAGGTTAAATAACACTCCAAACTTGCGCACAATTTTGGTGAGGAAAAACTGGCATGGCCTTTTTCAAAGGGGTCCCTTGACCTCTGACCAAAAGATATGTGAATGAAAATGGCTTCTATGGGTACCCACGAGTCTCCCCTTTACAGACATGCCTACTTTATGATAATCACATGCAGTTTTGGGCAAGTCATAGTCAAGTCAGCACACTGACACATTGACAGCTGTTGTTGCCTCTTGGGTTTGAGTTTGCCATGTTGTGATTTGAGCATATTCTTTATGCTAAATGCAGTACCTGTGAGGGTTTCTGGACAATATTTGTAATTGTCTTTGTTGTTCATTGATTCCAGTAATAAATATATACATACACTTGCATAAAGCCAGCATATTTGCCCACTCCCATGTTGATAAAAGTATTAAATACTATTAAATAGAGAATAAAAATATCTCTTTAAGGTACATTTTGTACAGATAAAAAATGTGTGATTAATTTGCAATTTATCGCAATTAACTATGGACAATCATGTGATTAATCACGATTTAATATTTTAATCGATTGACGGCCTAATTTATGTTGATGATACTGTACTGTATTACTAAGGCTCACTAGCTCTATAGTGCAATACAAACACAATTGCCTGGGACGTGTAGCTTTAGCCCCAGTTTTTAACCTTATAGCATGCATGTAGCCTTCAAGTCTATATCCAGACCCTTTTGCAGGGGTTCTCGTTTTAAAACAAGTTTGCTGAAAAAAAATTAAAATTCAGCTACAAACTGAGTTTTTAGCCAACTCACTGTGTTAGCATCTGCAGTGACAGTCGTCATTTCAGCTTAACAAAATTGACCGCTACCAGCTAGAAATAAGAAGCTTGCTTTTGTTTACATTTGTGGGAAATCGACGTGCCATTGTTTCACAAATTACTGCATAATTTGAGTGGTAAATCTGTCACTGTTATCGTTATAAACTACATATATGCCATGCTAGAGATAGCAACAGCAATTAGTGAACGGTTAACCGTCTGATCATCTGGCTGCTCGTGTTTTTTGGACTTGCAATGTTGCTGTATTGAGAAAGAAATGTTCCTTTTAAAGTATCAGTTACATACATACATACGTACAGTATTCCTTATGGGGATCATTATATACACCTGCTGTCCTTATTTTATTTTCACTTGCAGTTATCGGCTCTGGATGACATCATCCCTTGTTAAACTCCCCTCCTCGTCCTATATTTCATGTCTTTTAATGAATACTCAGAATCAGAATTAACCACTGTGGATCCTTTTGATGAACCTGCTTGCTTAACAAGTGTTTGGGTAACACACACACACACACACACACACACACATTTTGCTCTCTCCTGGGAGGATGAAACACAACAAGTGCCTCCGTTTGAGTAAACCCATATGTGTGCGAAGGCGTCAGAACTGTACAGCACCAGAATGAGGGAGAGTCGGTTAATAGGGAACAGGCATGGAGTGAAGCAGGCAGTCTTGTTGCATAACGGCAGCCATAAAAAAAGCAGGCCCTGGCTCTCCTCCTCCGCCTCCTTCGCCCGGCCAGAGGACAGATGGCGGCAGAAGAAAGAAAGCGAGCGAGCGGCGGCTCTCTCCCGTGCCACTCCTCAACAGATGCACCGTTTATTTATTGAAAAATAAATCAGACTCGGGGCCAGGCCTGCCCGGGCCGCCCCTTTGATCTCCTGCAGCCTTACTGGGCGCTGTTTTCAATCCCACCTACTGGGCCACAGCTAATGACAACTCTGTGTAATGTTTAGGAAAAGCAGGGCCCTCTCCGGCACACATAGGGAGGCCCTATGGGGTCGCGTGCTCTGCTCCCAAGAGGACAATGAAAATCGGTTCTTGAGAAAAAGGTAGCAAAAAAAGTAACATGAAGCAGAGTTTGACCTGGCTCGCTCTCTCTGTCAGCTCAGCTTGATGAAAAGCATGCTCACTTTGCAGACATTTAACTTTTTTCTTTGATGATCAATCATGCTTAATGCAGCAGCAGATATTGGATTATTTATTGCAGTTAAATACTAATCAATGTCTTGACAGCACAGTTGTACGCAGGAAGGTGATTGGCTGGAGAGAAAGTTACTGCCAGCGTCTGATAGGTGGGTTGAGAAGAGGTGTGTAGTTGGAAGATTTCAGTGTAATACTGATATAATCTAGGAAAGCTGTTGTCTTTTCCTTTTCTTAAAGGCTAATAAACAGTTTAGTGGTATTATTTTCAAAACTTATCTGACTAGCGGTTTAATAACCTCAAACAGCTTCCTTTTGCTACCTCTAGCAACATCAACATTCTGCAACAGCCAAACTAACGGATTGTTTTAATTGGTTTAGTAGATTAAAAAAAAACACCAATAATTTGTAGGTTCTAGCTTCCGTAATGTTTGGATTTGGAACTTTTCTTTGTTCCAAATAATTATATAATATTACAAATAGGGCTGTCAGAGTTAACGCGATAACATATACGCATTAACGCAACTTTTTTATGTTGATAAGAGTATTAAATACTTGACAAATCTCATTTGTAGATCTGTACATTTACAGATAAAATAATGTTGCTAAAAAAAATTTAAATTAAAATTAAAAAATGTAATCGCGATTAAATATTTGAATCGATTGACAGCTCAAATTATAAAGTGTTTTTAATGTTCAAAAGTTAAATGAAATAGAATTAATTAAAACAAGCGATTTGAATGATGACACCTTGGGGTTTTGGAAACTTGCTATTGGAATTTCTCCATATTTTTGGACATTTATAGATACATTATTAATTTAGTAATTGAAAAACAACTCCTAGATTAATCAGTAATGAAAGTAATCATTAGTCACAGCCCTATAATGAGTGTCTCTTATATATTTCTTGCTTGTAAATATCTTCTGGTAACACCCAGTAGTCATCCTCAAAATACTATTATATTATGGCTATTGAGGAATCAGTTAAACATGTTGTGACATTTGATTTTGTTAGTATTTCACAGTCTTGCTCAGCTAGGATTTCTTAATCTATTGTCTTTACAAAGGAAACTAAAGGTGTTGGGGATTACAGTAAAATGAGATTGAGAAATATTTAGCTTTATTTGCTTTAGACGTGGTTTGGCACACCAGTGTTTGTGTAGTCTCTGCACTCTGTACTGTATTGATGCATGAACAAGTCAAATGTCAGCACATTAGTGTATTTGTCTGTGATAATTAGACGTGGTGGTTGTCTTCCTTTCAGTCCTAGACTATGAACCACTGATGATGTGTACATGTGTCTGACTTTTGGGTTATCTTTGATTAGTTTGATGTTGTGCATGAGTTGGTCTGACCAAAGTCTGTCTGGATGTTTGACTGACTTCACTGCAGTCTGATTATTTGAACAAGACCGTGCATGACTCTGCCTCGCCTGGCGCTAACCAATCATTTGTGTGCGAAGGTGTGTTTATTGGGATGCGTTTTTGGTGTGTATGTTCTGAGAGAGAGAGAGAGAGAGAGAGAGAGAGAGAGAGAAATAAAAAGGCCATGCAGGATGGTGTTTTTGAAAGAAAAAATCGGGCAAGACGTTGACTTGAAGCTGCCGTGAGCCGGCTCCTCCAGACAGCCCCCTCCTCATGACTGATGAGGAGCTGCGTTAATGCTAACATAACTTACTGCTGAGGAGGATCACTACCAGTTGCCAAATCAGTGATGACTTTCGTGTTAGGACAGGACCTTTAAAGCAGACTTTTCTGTGGGAGTGGAGTGATGGTACGCATTAAAGTTGGCCCGTGTAATTAAACACAGTGTACCTGGATGTCACCCGCAGTCTCAACAAAGACTGAAGTGCAACGAGACCTTCCAGTGTTCGGACAGAAGGTTGGCCCGAACAATACGGTTCGAGCTCGACTTAACCAAACAGTGTTCTCCATTTTCCCCAATATGAGGCATTCATCATGCTGTTGTGTTTTGTGTTGATTCAGGTTTGCTTTGATTTCTATAGTTTTCTATGATGTGAGTGTGAGAGTGGAGGTGGATGATGGCCATTTGGAACAATGACAGGGAATTGAGTTTGCTCAATGGGTGTTGGCACCACTATGACAAACAGCTGTGTGTGTGTATCATAGAGCAATACAGTACATGTGTGGGAACTCCAGTTTTCACAATATGTCAATAAAAGATAAGATTTGTTTTTATAGTATTTGCAGTATGTTTTTCTATTAGATGCACGCACACGCACGCACGCACGCACTGACCACCGACAATGAACATAACACAATAAAGGCTTTATTAAAAGCTTGAGCTGGACGTATTTCGTCTCTTGGCCAGCCCTACCTGTTAATTCTCACCTATCATTATTAACATCTGGTTGGCTAGTCACTGTTTTGTGTTGATATTAATTTATCCACTTAGGGTTGGTTTCCAATAGCCAGTCCTCGATCCATAACCAGATTTGTTAAGCTCCTACTCCAACAAGCCTCATATTGAATTTATACCTCTCCTCCCTCTTTTTTTTATTAGACAAGCACAATGTAAAAGCCAAAGCCTCGCATTTTTTGCACGCGCTAAGCGTTGCTTTCACTGATAGACATCACCAACAGCACCTGGTGTCTGCACTGGGCCTAGCTGGGCCCATGGTTCCTATAGAAAAGCTCAGGGAAGCGACTGTGCGTTGCTCTTTAACAGAGATGGGGTCGTTATGTACATTCGCCAAACCAACCACTTAGTTTTCATCCTTAAAATCTTTTCTCTTGTAAAAAGTAAAAAACATTTTGTCCAACTAGGGCTGTACTTAATGTCATTTTTTTTTTTTTTTACATTTTAAACATCTATTGAGGTTTGCTTTGAATATCTGTTGGCATATTTTATGACATTGTCACCCTAAAAAAATAAAAAAATAAAATAGAAATAGATTTTTTTGTTATTGTAAAAATCGCCCCTCTAATACAGGTGCATACCTTCTTTTGTGTGCGGCAAGCGGGAGAGCAAACCGTTTTTTGACCACAGTGTTGTTTTTGAAAAGCTAAATGCCAACAAATATGGATTGAAGCAGAATATTTCGTGGATCATATGAGTCGTAAACAATTCTACCACTGGAATCTAATTCTACAAATAATATAATACTATTAATATTAGTGTAGCCTGATCTTTATCTGGCAACTCTGTAGAACTACCAAGTTTAAACAGAATGAATATACATTAAAAAAAAAATGTGAATTTAGAATTTAAATGTGAACGTTATGAATGAAGCTTCAAACTATTTGGTACAGCCGTACTTCCAATAAAGCATAAATCTTTTCTATGGGAACCATCTGGGACTGTCTCCTACACAGAGTCCCAAATGGGGCTACACTAGGCCAAAGTTTGTGAGTGAAAAGAAAGCACTGATAGTGAGTGAACAGTGTGTTTTTGTAGTTCAATAAAACCAACAGAGTGGTTGCTCTTTCCCCACAGAAATAATTTAGCTGACTGCATCATGTCAATATCAGGAGAATCATATATCAACATTTTAAGCTTATCAACTCAGCAGTTCTGCACCAGCACCTCCAGGATTTGGAATGAGTAAAGCGAGAAAAGTGAGGTGTAAAAGTCAGCAGGATACAGCTGTTATTTCAATGTGTCCCAATACATATAATCAGTTTTCCATATTTTGTGCTGCTCATCTCGTTTTCAGGTTTGTTGTTGTTAAAATCACTAAAACCTGTGGTGTTTATGGCTTCTCAGCCAACAAACGGCAAACATAGATCTAAATTGAAGATTTGAGTTTTAGTTACTTGCAGATGTTGAAAACTAATTAGATTTGATAAGTGATAGGGCTGCAATTGACGATTATTTTCATTGTCGATTAATCTGTTGATTATTTGATTATTGAAAAATGTTGATCAGTTTTTCCCAAAGCCCAAGATGATATCCTGATGTCTTGTTTTGTCCACAAGTCAAAGACATTCAGTTAACTATGATAGAGGAGTAAAGAAACCAGAAAATATTCACATTTCAGAAGCTGGAATCAGAGAATTTTAACTTTTTTCTTAAAAAAGTTAGTTGACAACTAATTGATAAATCGTCGCAGATCTATAAGGGATTCATATTCGCTAAATTTCTATTGAACTATAGCTCTATCAAGCTTTACACAAGAAACAACGAAAGTGTATCTCTCTCTCTGAGTCTACACCGTGACACTCGACTGTGAGATAAACTATAGCCTGCGGCTCACATACCCTCTTTTTCCTCTTCAAAAGCACACACATGCACACGGTGATGCATGCTATTGCATAAGTGCTAGGTGTGCTCTGGCAGGACAAGCTGTTCCGGAGGAGGGCTGGGACCGGTTGTGGGGGGGAGGTAAATGCAGCGAGGTTGCAAACAGACAGGAGGTCCGATCAGTATTGTTTTGGAGATGGATAGATTATCTTCTGAGCAGATTCTCTCTTTGCTCTTCAAACCAGCCCTGTGATGGATGAGCCCTGTGTCACATTGAGTCAGATTTGTAATCTGGATTTTAATTTATCTGCAGCCTTTCCCTCGATGCGTCATATAATTCCATACACCAAGACTGATTACCCACAGATTTTCCACCGAGGATGTGGCAAGGCGTCCGAACCTATTAAAAATTGTCCTTGGGAGACAGCATCGTGACGTTGGTGAGGATGCTGCAGCCAAAGTGAACTGCCAGCCTGTTGCTTTCTAAACCCACAAGTTCCATCCTTAATTATAATTCATGTTTAAGACATCTGAACCTGAAGTTAATATAACCGTTCCCCAGTTTAAAGCGATGGTAGGCAGAATGTTTTTGGCATCATTGCGGCAAAAATTCCATATTAACCTTTCAGCATATTGTAATTCAAGTGTTCTGAGAGAAAACTAGACTTCTGCACCTCCTCATGGGACATCCATTGTGACGGGAGACTTTGACCAATCACAGGTCATTTCAGAGAGAGAGAGCGTTCCTATTGGCTGTTCATTCACAGGCAGCTGTCAACTTGCGAACTCTGATCAAACGGTCAAACTAGGCAGCGCTGATCAAATATGAATCAATAGTCTGTTGCTGTAATGCATATTTCTTGCATACAAATGTTTTCAGAAACATCTTGTAGTGTACTGTTTAGCTGTGAAATGAGAAACCGCTGGTGGGCGGTGCTTGGTATTTCCTCAACTGATCTCAACATGGTGCCCGGGTCACAATTAATAATCATAATTTTACAGCTGAACAGTACGCTACAAGATGTTTCTGAAAACATTTGACGTGAGAAATTGGCATTACAGTAACAGAATATTGATTCATAATTGATCAGCGCACTGTTTGACCGTTTGGTCGGAGTTTGCGAGTGATAGACAGCTGCTCAGAGACGGCAAGGCTCCAGCCCGGCTCTGATTGGTTGTTTTCCTCCGGTCTGTAATATCTTGCAGATGCCATTAGGAGCACCGGAGGACACAGATGCACATGATTTTTTTTTTCCAGAATAACTGTCGTGACATAGTAACCGTTTTATAAAAATAACTTTTTAAAGTCATATTTGCTCCAAATCTCGCCTTCTGTTCCTTTTAATGTCTTTAGCATCAGCTGTGTGTGAAGTTAGTCAGTAAGTGTTTTAACACGCGTTGCCTTGGAATATGTTGCGTGCCAGCATTGGAAGGATTAAGTGTTAAGGTAATAATCCTGATTCACCTCAGAAGACTCCAGTCATCTTCTTCCAAACAAGAACAGCTTTATTACAGCTGAGAGACTGGTGTGCTGTTCATGGATGACACAGCCTTGGAGCGGGCATGCCTGCGTTTGTATCCACTGCGTGTGTGTGTGTGGGAGTGTTGGCGTGTTTGCAGGATGTGTGGTAACAAGGGTGTATGAGCAGGTGCCACGTGGCGTTGGACGTGCTAAGCCAAGACGAAGGGCCGCTGTGTGTTCTCAGCTGTTGGGTAGGGGGACGCAGGTGGGGCTGTGTGTGTCTGTGTGTGTGTCTGTATGTATCTGTGTGTGCATGCAGTGTTTTATCTACAGTTACACTCATGCTCCCCACTAATCTGGCCAGATCTGAGAGCAGGCATGTGGGGGGGGGGAACACGCAAGACACACTCACATGACACATTTGTCTCACACACATTGATACAGTCGCAGTACGAGGCACGCATGGCCTCCCGTCAGCTGTCCTACACGGTCACATTCTCTTACAGTCAGCTTCACTTACACACTCCTCCTCCTCCTCCTCTTCCTCTTTGTTGTGTTGGGGAAAACTGACTCCAGATCCAGGAACAGGTCAGGTTGTCCTCGTACCCAAGTATCAATCATCCCTCTCATTGATAGGAATGTTAAATATTACAAAAATCCCTTTTGCACATATCCCGAGCCGAAGCAGGTTATTTTAGGTTTATATCTTCAGGTATCTGTCACGAATGTTAGATTACAAGCTTTTTTTCCCCCCCGCTTTTTGATGCACTCGTTTGTCTTGGCTAAAGCGTCAGATATTTTCAGCAGGAATGTGAACGCCCCGCACTTGATAGTGAGGAAGAAGGCCTACCTATCTGAGCTTTATTGTCTAAATATGGCATCTTTTCGCTCGTATTTCTCTGGCCCGGCCGTCTGTCTCCGCACCTCCTGGAGAACATACCACCTCCGTGCGATGGGACATTTGACTCCGCCGCACGAAAATGCGCGCGCACGCGTTGACGTCAACTTCAGAGGGGCGTAAGTAGGTGATGTTGTAACAGATTTCTGTGACTTGTTTGCTTCTGCCAGGAAGCTGTCTGTGTTCGGCAGCGTGGTCGTCAAGCCGTGGGTCGAGGTCAGTGACTCAGTCTGAGGCGGGACGCTTTGCTCCTCTGTACCTGCAAGTTGTCGAACGTCATCGACTGCAACGATTGAGAAATGACCTGAATTTTCACAATGTTCCTTTTAACCACCTTTACCAAAACACAATCAGCACAAGACTGAACAGGACCTCAGTTTGCTTGGAAAAAAAGTAGAACACACCACTTGTTCCAGACTGAAACATCTCAACTATTAGATGGATTGCCATGAAATTTGTGTACAGACATTCATGGCCACCAGAGAATGAATCATACAGACTTTGGTGATGTCCTGACTTTTCCTTTTAGTGCCATCGTCATCAATCTCGGATCCCACCGTCTATCGGTCTGATGACGGATAAGCCTCTGGGGGTCAGGGGGGTTATATTTCTGGGGTTCTGGTGTAGCCAGCAGATATCAGGGCCAAGACTTCCTTCTCCGTGCGCTGCTCATTGTTTACAGTCCGATTAAGAACTTGTGATGCGAGACTGAAGCTGGAGTTGAGAGACGACGTGTACGACCGGATTGTTTCACAAGCAGCACAAGTTTACAAGCTAATTTTAACCCAATAAAAAGTGAAATCATCGTCAGACATGATTACATTTTGGCCAATGCACTCCGCCTATTTTGCTCTCCACATGGACTGTTTACCTGCATTCAACCATTATCATTTATCACTCGGCAGTCGAGCCATTTTGGCTTCATTCGCCACTGAGCAATGAACGGGAGCCCACCTCCCAACGCAGTATCCAGTTCTCTTCATACATCCATGATTATACCTGATGAATATCAGCATGTTAGCAGTGTCATTGTTAGCATGTGACACTAGCATTTAGCTCCGAGCGCCGCTATGTCAAAGTGCAGTCTGTCTACAGTCTACAGCCACAGAGCCACTAGCACGGCTGTAGACTTTCTTTTTTGTTAAGGAAGGTAATTAAAGGTAATGCTGGTTTATTATAACATTCATAGATTATTCCTTTCAGTAATAACATTTGAATGGTCTCATATTTTCTTGCCGTGCTGCACTTTGTTGTACCGGTGCCACCGTATTCCCAGATGTCAGCAATTACTTAAGTACAGCATTACCGTAACTGTTAGAAAACGAGACCCCGAGTCGTAATGAACCGGAATTATCCATGAATGCAGCTGTGCGTACTGGAGGAGAACATGTCACGTTCACCAGTCAACAAGGCCGTTCTCTGAGCCTCTCTGACTCTTGTCTCTTTCTATTTTAAACCTCTCTCTGGTTGGGGGGCTCTGCCTGGGTATAGTGACCCTGGGTGCATGAGAGAGGAAGGGAGGAGTCTGTGCTGGTGGTGGTGGCAGAGGACAGAGACGAAAAGAGAGAGAGAGAGAGAGAGAGAGAAAGAGAGGGGGAAAAGAGGAGAAGACCACGGCTCGCGGAGCTCGTACCGAGAGGCTGTTTAATCTCCGCGGGGCCGTCAGATGGCTTTGACAGAGCACAGGCACCAATTAGGATGCGAGATTAGGGGGGCTTTGTACTTCTGAAAACCTTCTGGATGGACCTTTTTTTTTTCTCCCTTCCTTCCTGCCTTTGGGTTTATATCTTTACTGGGACTCCTCACCCTCCCATAACCTTATCACCACCCCCCCTCTTTCTGTTCTCCTCCAGCCCTGGCGACCTGCTCCTTTAAAGTCTGCGATTATACCTGGCTAGACATTGAGAGGAGTGGATTAATAAGGCAGCTAGACAGTGTGGCTTGGTGCGGGGCACGCTGCAGTGTGAATTAGCAGGCTAACGTGGTCGCGAAGTTGGATGTTTATCGGGGTCCTGGGTGCCTGCTGGCATGGATATGGAGCCGAATTGCGGGAGTGGGGGAGACTCCTGCTCCGGTCTGCAGAGTATGACGGTAGAGTACCAGGAGAGGGGACAGAGAGAGCCGTTTGTATTGAAATCTGAGGTACTTGATTGCACTTTTCCACTCTGTTATGTTATACCTAGAGCATGTGGCAGTGCAAATGCATGCGTTTAGTTACTTCAGACAAGCTTTTATAACAGTGTTTTTGTCAGGGGATGGCGTCTGCCTCTTGCATATCTATAGTTGTTGTGTTTACATGAAAGCTAGACTCTCTAGCTTGCGCTCAAACCCCCTGTTGTGCACATATTTACACACACACACACACACGCATGCATGCACAGACACACTGCTCCTCCTGAGTACATGGACACAATGACAGGAAGTACATTAGCTGGGACCTCCATTGTATCTCCCCATACATCCTCGCTTCCTGAGCTGGGTGTGGGTGATGGCGACACATGGGTGGAGTGAGGAGGTGTAGACTGGTGCTCCGGAGGAGGTGAGGGAGAAGAGCTGCAGGTGGGGGGTGGTGGAGGAGGGGGTTGGGGGTGTCGGATCTGTCTGGGCCGAGACAGAGATCCTTAATCCTGCAGCCTTCTGCTGCCTGTCGCCTCGGCTCTGGAGCTTTTGGAGCTCTGCGGCCTGGAAGTCTCCCAGTTAACTGACCTGTGGTCGGTTTTATTGTTTCAGCCCCTCGGGATAGGGTTTTGGATTATGTAAGGGTTAGCCGGTCCCAAATCAGCACACGAGGTGAAAAAGCTAACTTAAAGTCAATTAGTTGTCATCCCACAGAGGGGGACAGATGGTGGGAGGGAGGGAGTCACCAGACCTCAGGAATGCCCGTGGCAGCCTCTGTGGTCATTTAACTGTGGCAGAAACAATAGTCAGGCAGGGAGCTGTTTATTCTAAATGTGTGCGTCTGTTTTACCGTTTTCACTTTGGCCCAGTCGCATAAAAATGTTTTTGTATTTTAATACAGGGACCTTGAGCACTGACTTTCTCTTGTTCTTTTTCCCCCCCATCTGTTTCTGCTTTTAGGTTTGCCACCACCCAGACTGCCAAGACCTGAATAACAAAAGCCCCCTTCACCTGTGTGAGTCATGTGACTCACGCAGCCATTCGGAGAACACGGACAACATGCACTTTGACCGGCACCCCCGATTTGACTTACAGCCTCAAGGTAGACTCCCATTGTTTCTTTATTTGGTAATCCCCCCTCTTGCAGTGATGTCATACCCATTGCCTCATCACAGGATCTCACTGTGTAAATGTCACAGACAGAGTTTTTACTGTTGTCTAAATAAGGCAAAACATGTAATATATGTATTTTCTTTTCCTCTATGCTTCTTGTGACATCCTGAGTTTGATTTTTTATGATTAGTTTAATCATCAATGTATGTCTGAAAAATCTGTGACTGTTATTAAAGGGTTGGTTCATCTCAATAATGATACACTTATTTTCTCACTTACCTTTAGTCCTAACTGGCCTGATAATCACTTAGTTTCACTTTCACATTCATTCAACCTAACATTGTGTTCATGTTTGACAATTTCTTGTATCAGCATCAGGTCACGTATCCAAACCTGTTGATGTCATTTTCAGCCGACATTGAGGCTAAAGTAGTGGCTTCTTGGAGCAATTAACTTCACATTTTTCAGCACAAACAAATACATTTCACAATTTAGGAGTTGATACTCTACTTACAACAACCCGTGTAGCTGTGTTGTTCTCTTCCACACTTCAGTGGACACATTTGCATTGCTGTACAAATCATAGATGTGGATTGTGGACAGATTTAGAAGTCTGGATCCTGGCTAGCGCTAACTCGCCATGCAGAGTATGTCCCTGAGATTACTGGCTCCACCCCAACACAATGACGGCTAACTGAATTTCAATAATGGTGCTCACAGCATCTCAGAAAATCTGGTTACTCTGGATAATCTACAGACCTCACTGTGAACATTTTGCATTGGAACTACGTTCATTGTCCATATAAAAACTATCCAGAGCAGGTGGTTTCAAATTCTGACACTCTGGGCCCCCAGGCTACAACTTGAGTCCTTTTTGAAGCCTATATTTGTATCTATATTTATTACTTTGATACTGAAATACTCTATGATTTCTATGCCGACTTATGGACGTTTATTCGTGATGAACATCAGAGATAATAATCACAATAAACCTCTGATCCAGAATAACAACAACACTGAATTCGGAAAGAGATGATAGTGTTTTACTATACTATGTGAACACCACAAACAAATCCCAATTCCCTCCATTGAGACAAACACATCAAAACCTGGACAAATTTAAAGAAGAAATCACTCAGAGGCAGGGGAGAAAACTAGTTTCTTTTTAATTTGGGTGAACTGACCCTTTAAAGCTTGATATTAAAAGTTTCCGTAGTTGTGATCCAACAGAAGGAATGACCGCTGTGTTTTCTTGACCTTTAGCCTCCATCCTGGCTCGGAACGTGTCCACACGCTCCTGTCCCCCGCGCACCAGCCCCCCCTCCGACCTAGAGGAAGAGGATGAGGGGAGCAACGACCGCGGGTCGGTAACCCTTCTGTTATGTCACGCTAGTGTTCATGTATTTTCTGCTTGTCTTTTCACACTGGAGGATGAATTACAGCCATGAAATGTGTCTCCCGATAGTTTAATCACTTCTTTTCAAGTCTCACATTAAGCAGTTTCTCATATGTTGGGTGTGATAAAAGGTGTGATGATGATGTGTGTGTTACTGTTTTGCAGAGAGCGCAAAACGGGGGGGATGAAGTTGGTGAAAAAGAAGACAAGGAGACGACACACTGACGTAAGTAATC
>CAKAOI010026542.1:0-87030 GCA_916701655.1 Sebastiscus albofasciatus
GCTCATCCCACAAATGCATGATCCTTACAAGTTGGACATCATTGTGAAGGTAAATAAACAGGCTTTCCAACGATGTAAAATACAATGCCAATTAGCATCCAAACTTTGTTTTTCCAGTATATATACACTGTAGGCTATAGTTTAATCTGTGACAATGCTAAATATTCTATAAACTGCTTTTAAAATCTTCATCTGCAAGTAACTGGTAACAATAGCTGACATAAATTTAGCGGAGTAAAAATACAATACGTACCTCAAAAATGTCCTTTTTTTAAGGAGACTAGCAATACATCAAAAACATTTGTTTCAGAGAGGAATCAATAATACAGATGAAATTGATGTGCTCCAGAACAGACATTTACTTTCCTGAAGCTAGAAATCCCATAAAACCTTTGAATTTGTGTCCCTGGGGTGCACAAATTCAGAAGGTAAAGCAAAACAGTATGTGCATTCTTATAAACGGGTGCCATTCCCCTTTAAGAATAAAGAGAGGATGATTTATAGATTGTTTGTTCAGAGTTATTACTTGGCAAACCGCTGCACAGTCTGAGAAAGAAATAGCCATCAAGTTCAGATTGATTGATACAGTTTGTTTTATTCTTATTAGAAGTACACAACAGCTGACAGAGCGACAGATACATAAACACAGATAATGAAACATGAAAAAATATATGCATTTCATATTAAAAAAGTCGATCGCAGAGCTGCGGAGAGAAAGCTTTAAAAGACAAATACCACTCAATCCAAGCAACCATATGTCTGCAGTGTGGAGAACTCCATCAATACTTCTCAACATTATCAATGCACAAAGCCTGAGAGACAAGATGTGAGAAATGTGTGCCATCAAGAAATAAATAGAGAGCCAATCTGGAGAAACATGGTAACAGGCAGGCACTTGTCCTCAGCTTTAGATTTCAATCCAAACCATATTTTTTAAAAAAGCCTGGTCAGTGAAGTTGAAATATTTAATCGTGTAATTTTAGTCTGCCAGAAACTGAAAGTCTGCAATGCTAACAGCGAGGCAGATATTATACGGCTCTCCTTAGCTTCACAGAATATAAATGTGAAGCAGATATTAAGTGTCAAATAACTCATAAATCCAGAATTTCATTCAAGGTCTTCACAGAAGATTCATAAATAACCCTGTGGCAGGAGGAAGAGATAAAAAAAAAAAGGTTAGTCGTTACAGCTCATATAGCAGAAATCAACCATTTGATTCATCCAAAGAAAACATCTGATTTCCTTCCACCTACCTCTGGATGTCTCCGGCGTCTACAGATGTGACTGCATGTTTGTGAAGCTGCAGCTGGACAGATGTGGATGCGCTCTTCAGACCTGCTTTAGACTGCCCCGCTAAAAGTGTCACATATATAACAAACTGTGATTTATCTTTACTTTAAATGACCAGGAAAACGACATTTCTAATCCAAATTCTGATCACGTAAACTCACTTTGTTTGATGATCGCCAAGATGTGCAGGACGGCAGCCAGTTCGTTCAGACTGCTGATGGCCTCAGAGTCGACAGACGAGCTGACTTCTGTCAAAAATGCCCTGAAAGAAACATTCAAGAACAAATAAGGCTGTTAAACTGTATATTTAGTGAACAGAACAAACAGGTTAACCTCTCTAAAAGAACAGAAAAGATCAACAGACTTAAGAGAAAGTGGACGGAGGATGTTTACCTGGTAAGAGAGGGTAATTTGAGGACGACAGACAGCAGGATGCTGGACAGAGGAGGCATGTCCTCCACTGTCTCTGGGGTGATCACCTCTTCAGGATGGGTAATCTTTAAAAATAACAGCACAACAGCAGCGTTCATCATTCCCTTAATTGAATTGCTCAAGAACATAATCGGTCAAGTTGCTCATCACGCCCACGACGTGAGCGATATTGGTAAAAGATAAATGCTCTGGCGGGTAGGTCGCACCTTCTGAAGCAAATGTCTCTTCTCCACGATGATGACAGCAAAGAGAGTCGAGAAGACCCCGCAGAGAGGCGCTTTGTCCCAGATCTGCGCCACCTGGAGGAAGTCTGTCAGGCCGGGAACCGCTGATTGGCACAGCTACATCAGGGGCACAAAGATGGAGAGATTGTTAACACGAGGAATAACAGAATAAAAAAGTGTTATGGTACAATGCTGGAATAATGAAAGCAACTAAATACCTCTGCAAAGTTTGACAGTGTGTTTATAAAAGGTTGTTATAGATGCAGTTTTACAAGAATAAACCAAACATCTTCCTATTGTATTGAGTGAGAAAACAGTCGGTGTGGAGGTTAAAGGAATACTTCACCCTCAAAATGACTATCTGTATATCAATTACTCTCAATTCTTGATTGTCAAAACATCCGTTTACAAACTCTCACATAATTCGTGCAGTATAATCTGAGCCTCATTTGTCCAGTCATATTTAACGATTATTTTCATTGTTGATTAATCTTTTGATTATTTTCTAGATTAATTGATTACTTGTTTGTTCTATAAAATGTCAGAAAATGGTGAAAAATGTCGATCAATGTTTCCCAAAGCCCAAGATGACGTCTTCAAATGTCTTGTTTTGTCCACAACTCAAAGATATTCAGTTTACTGTCATAGAGGAGTAAAGAAAACAGAAAATATTCACATTTAAGGAGCTGCAATCAGAGAATTTTTACTTTTTTTTTTCTTAAAAAATGACTCAAACCAATTAATCGATTATCAGAATAGTTGGCGATTAATTTAATAGTTGACAACTAATCTATTAATTGTTGCAACACTTAGTCGTTTGCTCACTACTTCCCAAACACATGCATTCACTTCCTCCACTACCATCTCATGCAAAAACAAAGATTTTGGATCTTGGATTATACTGCACGAGCTGTGTGAGAGTTTGTAAACTGATAGATATTTTGATATAGTATTGTTATTGTTAAACGCAGACCCCATTTACTTCAACTCATCAAGGATTTACTCTGTTTTCAGATTCTCCGTTCGCCACGGAGGCATTCGAGATAAACGTTTTCTTCAAGAATTCAAGGTAACATGCGGCGAGTGAATGATATATGATGATGATATATAAATGGGCATTTTATGGGTGAAGTATTCCTTTTAGTGAGAAAGTGCAGTTTATATTGAACAAAAAGGTGGCAACACACTAAATAAAAGAAATAAATCAGCACGCTGAGGGTAAAAATGTCTGCGTACCTGTTTTCCCTCCTCTGGTTCCTTCCTAAGACGGCGAGCCAAGAGCTCTATAATCTTCTGGAAGATGTTGGCCACCACACCCAGAACAACGGTGGTTGCATCTTCCTCATTTTCCTGAGCCTGATTGTTGTTGTTGTCCTCGGGCACATAGCTGTCTGCCACCTCCTTCAAAATCAGCAGCACTGCAGGAATACACAGGTAGCCTGCCTCTGCAAACACAAAGGAAAATACATCGTCTGTACAGATGTCAAATCAGGTAAAGAGACATGATGCAACAGGACTGCAGTAAGTGAAATAAACTCTAGCTACATGTTATAAATGTACCAGTTCCCTTGCTGTATTGTTGACAAAAAAGAGACATTTGAATCACTCACCTGAGAGGAGGGTGAGCGAGCACAAGTGCAGGATCTGACCCTTGAACGTCTCGTCGCCCAAACCCACAAGTAAAACGTCTCGGCACACTGTCAGGAAACTCTGGTAAAACGCAGCATCATCATCATCATCATCATCATCATCATCATCATCATCATCATCATCATCATCATCATCATCATCATCATCACGATGAAGGAGAAAAACGTTTCAAACTCCACAAAAAAGAACACTTATTAAAATCAACAACAAAAAGAGCTGACGCAGAGTCTTAGGGGAGCTATGTTCATTTCCACTGGTAGCTGGCGGCCTGGAGAAGCAGCCTGCGATCCCCCGCCACTGCATTAATAAGAAGGGCACTGAAACAGGGTTATTTTCAATATCTGATCGCAGCAGTCATGTGGTGACAGGCTGGAGAATAATGGCACAAATAAAGGAAATAAGCCCATTTCAGTGTGGCAGTGTGAGCAGGAGGAGGCATGTACACGAGCGTGTGTGTGTGTGTGGACCGGAGCAGAACAATCTATGAGGAGTCTAAATTTACCGAGCAGAACTGAAAGTCCTGGAAGCAGGAGGCAAACAGGCTCCTCAAAACTTAATGTTCTGGATAACAACATCTACACTCGAGGTACAGGCTTATTAGAGAGAAAATGACTGGCAACTCATGAACAAGGAGATTTAATTTGCAAGGAGTCTGCATTTGCCTGCAGAGAAATCATCTTGCATGGACTGACTTTACAATTCACATCAATGATTGTACTGCAAAAACTATTATGAGGGAGATACAGATGCACTCCAGTATGGCACTCAACGCAACCACCCAACCATCCATGCATATCATCCACATCCATCGTAAAAAGACCTCACAGACCTCATAGTAGCTGCACAATTATGCTCGGTATCAACAGATATCACAAAAATGTCTTCTACTGAGAGCTCTTGGGTATTTATTTGAGGTTGGTCTAATTTTGTGGTGAAAGATATAATCAAGAAATAATTTACTTCATCACAAAATAAAACACGTTTTCATGTCAGCTGTAATATTCTGTTATGAAAATGTACCCACCTTGTGTGGCTAAATCATGCATTTGTACAGCACTGGAGAAAAGTGTCCCATCCCATCTTCCTTAATGGAGACCACACACATTTTCCCTATTTGCCCAAATTAAAACGCTGGTGATAACTGCAGCGCTTCATATTCAGCAAGTCATTTTAGCTTCACTACTTATAGTCGGGCAAGGTTGAATAGATGCTTAGAATGTGACACACATATTTGTTTGGGCTCAATTCATCCTGAGTGGATGTTTTCCAGTCTGGAGTCCTCTACTGGTTACACATGTTAGTTGGCATTTCAAAGCTATATGTTTAGTAATAGAAGAGCTCACCTCAGTTATCTGTGCAGCCAGTAGCTGCGACTTCTCCGATGCCTTCTCCTCCTCTTCCTCATCATTGCTGGTACGTTTCAGGAAGGGCAACACCCTCTCAGCTACCCACGCTGCCACATGCTCCAGAGACAGCAGGTAGTCTCGACCCTCTGAGGACTGGGAAAGAAGCAAAGGGTTTCATTTTCTTTACTTTTTAAACTTGTTTTCGTCGTTTAGGAAAGGAAAAAATATATATATATATATATATATATATATATCTGGACACAGAAAAACAAACTGCACCGCTGAGGCTTGTGGCCAGAAAGTCACAACACTGAGTCATCTGGAAAAATGTGGACAAGAAAAATGGTTAGCTCTATTCCCTGCCTCAACACCTCCTGCAGGGCAGCGACTAACGATTACCTTCATTATGGATTATTCGATTAATTATTTGGTCTATGAAATGTCACTGAATCACAACTTTTCAGGGCTTAAAGATGATGTCTTGTTTTGGCCATGGGTTATTGTAAACAAAAACTGAAACTAAAACAAAAATAAGCAGTGAAAAATATTGTAGTAAACTGAAAAATGAATACAGCCATGTATTTTGTATGTATATGTAGCAACATACTTTTGAGACATTATAGCTGGCCCTGACAAAAACTACTGTAAAACTGAACCTTTCTGAAAACTAAAACTAAACTAGAATGAAATTGAAATGAAAATGTGCAGCATTGTTTCACTATTTTTACTTGAAAAATGAATGAGACTAATCAATTATCAAAATAAAAGTTGTTTCCTGACGATCGATTTATCGTGTCAGCTTTAACCTATTGTCAAGCAAGAATTCAGTCCCTAACTGTTCTAGTGGAGTGCCCATTTGCAAGGAAAGTAACTGCACTAAACCTCCTGTAACTGTGTGAATGTAAAACAAAGCGTTGTTTGAGCGAGCAAGTGTGGCCACTGGGTAAATAAAAAGTAAAAAATGAGAAGTAATGTGAGCAAAAAGAGAAACTCACACTATGTTGCAGATGCGCACCGAGCCGGCCGTGGTGCCTGAAGACTTTCATCGCGGTCTCCATACTGGGACTTTTAGGATCTTCTGTGGTGGAGCTGAGGTGAGTGTGCAGCACCGACTGTTGGGACAAACATCACACTGATGTCAGAGGAAAAGTGCTTCTCATAGAAGAAAGATATAAAATAAATTTATCTAATCTACGCATAAATGTTGAAGATACATGTATTCAAACAGGGAAATTAAATTTAATGAATAAATAGTATTCAATATACCGTCCAGTTTCCGAGAACTGTGTGGAGCTGCTTCAGAGGTCTCTGACCGAGAGCCAGGACTTTCTCCCGTGATGAAGTGTGGCTGAACAGGTACTCCAGGTAAGCCAGAGCCAGGTCTGGTTTGGCCTCCACCGTCTCCTGGATACGCACCTTTCGTTTGGGGTTGTCCTGAAGTTAAATAGATCATGACTTTTACAAAGAGAATCAAGGGACGTGTGTTTGCATTTAACCTCTTAGTTTTCATAAAAAGAAACCCAACAGTAGAATAATTCCAGCCCTTCGGTGCTGTATTGACTGACCCCTTGCTTAGGCAGAGCCTCAGTGAGCCAGTCAGTGACGAGTTCCAGGATGTCAGCAGCCTGGCCCCAGCTGCACATGCAGTCTAACAGCTGGCCGTACTGTGCTGGCGCCGCTCCTAAGTCCATCCTCCTCAGTCTGGACAGGACGCCGCAGCTGGGAACGAGAGAGACGGGTTAGATAAAAAAGCCGAATGAGATGGAGGCAGAGAGACGAGGAGACAAGGAGATGAGGAGACGAGGAGACGGGTTACAGCTTACCTGAATGTTGGAACAGCAGCAGGAGGCATAAACGAGGCCAGTTGTATGAGAGCAACGGTACATCGCTCATCCTGGAAAAAACAAAATCAAGAAAGTTTTACAATAATACTTGTTCATGGAAGAAAAAGTAAAAATACAAACATGGAGGTTGAAGTACCTCAAAGGCCTGGAAATACTTGGACATGACGTTTCCAAACTTGGCAAAAGTGTACTTTTGGGCCTCTTCATTTTGTCTCAGAGCCTTCTCGACACTTCTCCACAGGATGACAACGATCTCCAGCAGACTGGAGACGACGGCCTTGTCTTTCCCCAGCAGAGGTTCAGCCTGCTGGGATCAAACTCATGAACTCAGACACACAGTAAACACAATTTCAACTCGTGTATCAACATACTTTTCCATCTTATCCGATTAAGGTTTAGAGACAATAAAGGTTTAGATTGACAACTAAATTAACAGTTACCTCCTCCATAACTTCTGTGACATGACATGACATCAACAAGGACATACACATAAAGGCTCTCCCTCCATCCCATCCCAAACCACACCAACATAACATGAAAATAATGAACATGATAATGATGAACAAATGATGAACATAATTAGAGCTGCAACAATTAATCAATTAGTAGCTATCAAATCAATCACCCACTATTTTGACAATTGAGAAGTTGATCAGTTGGAGCAATTTTTAAAGTTTTTTTTTTTTTATTAAAAAGACTAAATTCTCTGTTTCCAGCTTCTTAAATGTGAATATTTTCTGGTTTCTTTAATCCTCCTCTGACAGTAAACCAAACATCTTTGAGCTGTGGACAAAACAAGACACCTGAGGACATACCGTATATGATTATAAATTGAAAATCTTTGGATTTGAGACTGTTGGTTTGACAGAACAAGTAATTTGTAGACATTGCCTTGGGCTTGGAAATATTGTGATTTGCACTTTTTTCATTATTTTTGACATTTTATAGACTCAACATATTTCTCAAAAGTTTAGTTTGTGGAGATAAAGTTAATTATCTTTTTATGAACGAATAAAAAAGAATCCAAACTCAAACTTGTCAACTCTGTTAGCGTAAATGTCTCTGTCTTACTGCGCTGTTCTCCTTGTTGCTGTCATTAATCTCGGACAGGTCGCATTCGGTCTGGACACAGCTGTTCAAAACACGGCGAATGGCCAACATCAGCTTTACTGGAAGAGAAGACAAAACAATGGATGAGCGTACCACAAATGCAACTTCATTTTTGGCTTTCTTCCATGCACAGGCAGCACTTACTTATGTTAGTGGGGGCTGTGTGTTTGTGGGCGTGCTGGTAGAACTTCCTGGCAGCCATGGGGTTCATCTGGATGAGGGTGATGCAGCGACAGCACCACTCCGTGTCCGACTCGTTGACGGGGAAGAAGGACTTGAAGAGCAGATCCACAATGCGTTTAGAAACCGAGTGGGAGTCGATGGCCAGACGGGCCAGCAGGTGGTCCATGTTGCACACGTCCCAGAACTGGAGAGCGGTACACAAGAAACCTCTTTTTACACCTGGCATTGACTTACAGTACATCTTGTAAGTGGATTGTGTCCCACTGCAGTTTGGCTGAATAACATCTGGATATGTACCAAACACTTAAATATGTCTTCAGTATTAGAAATTTATGACTTAAGCTACTTGCCAATTATTTGGTGTGAACTTCCTTGTTGGATTTGCACATAAAACGTTTATTTTACATCCGTCAAGCTACTATGTGTATTTTAGAGACAGATGGTGCATTTTTTGTTTGAATGGGCTTTATTTACTCTCAACATGGGGAGTTTGCGATGTATTTTTTATATTTTCTTTTATTCGTTGTTTTTTGTACAGTTAATTTAATTTTGTTTAATTGGGAAAACAAATCATTAAATTGCCTATTAAGTCTTATGCCAGATTGTTGAGTACTTTAAATGGCTCTATAATTTAAATAAGGCAAGAGAAACACTTTTGAAAAACTGTGATAATCACACAAGACAAAACCAGCCCTATTAAAAAACACATACGGTACCTTGGCAGCACGCACTGCCTTGACCTTGATGAGCATGTCCAGGAAAGCTACACGGACTTTCTCCGAGTTGTCATGAAAGCTGTATTTGAGAGTGGGCAGGAGTTTTTCCAATAGTGGATGGCTGAGGCCGTTGTCCAAGACAATAGTCAGACACTGGGGAAGACATTACACAAACCACAAGTCATTAGCTATCCGGTCGACTGTCTGCCAATTCTGTCTGCAGTGACAGTAATGATTACAATTTGGCATCACAAAATCGCTGGACAAGAATGCCTAATTACTGTAATTTCTAATATAACTTGACTTAATTCTGCCAGTTTGTTAAACATCCTGGATAAGATTTGTCGACATTTTCCAGGACAATATACATCAGAACAGAGAGAAACGGCATTTCCTACCTTGAAGACTGAGCAGCGGACATCAGGGGAGCTGATGTCAGCCGCCAGCTCCATCAGCTTCTTTAGGAAGTCTGTGATGATCGTAGGAGGGAGGAGCTCCCAGCACTTGGCCAGGATCTTACAGACTCCCAGGGTCGCATTGGAGCGCACAGTGGGGTGAGGGTCATCAAGGAGGCCCTGAGGATGAGAGACGGGTGGTTGTAGTGTTGGCAATGAGGTTCATGTTCAGATTATCAAAAAGGTCCAACAATGATTTGGATTATGTTTTGCTTCTGTTTAAGGTCTGTGTCTGTGTGTTGTGGAGTTACAGCACTAGAAATAAAATACTGGATTAAAAAATATGAAAAAGGCTCTCACCATCGCAGAGTCCAGCTGCTTTTGAATAGCCTCATCTGTATTCTTGTTGTTCTGCTCCGGGTCATGGACTGGGAAGGCCTCAGTGAAAAGCAAAGTGGCATTTGCACGCACCTCAAAGTTTGGAACCTGAGGAAATCAAACAGAAACACATTAGACTCAAATAAAATACAAAAAAACCCAGTAATGAATGCAGTTTGAAATCTGTATCCGTACACTTAAAGCTTTCCAGAGAATGGGCTTGTAGAGATTACAGAGCATCTTGTCCACCTTGTTACAGCCCTTCCTTGAGTGGAAATAGCTCACGATCTGCATATGAGAGCAAGGAGATCAGAAAATAAACACACACAGTATACTGTATGCATGACCGAAAAGACTGGGGAAAAAAATATATTTTAAGTAGCTAATAACTCTACCTGTCGGACTTTCGTATGGACAGGAGACGCTCTCTGAAGGAAGATCGCATTCTGCATAAAATCCTGAATGCATGAGCTCTCAATCTTCTCCAGGAAGTCCCCGCTGGCCTTCTTCCATGCTCGGAAGTAGATCTCCGGAATTTGAGTAGTGATGGTCCTGCATAGAACAATTTAGTAGTAAATAATAATAATGAAGATAAAATTGACTAGTTTCTAAAACAGAATAAAGTAAGCGTCTCACTTGTTATAAAACTCCAGCTGGTTTTTGATGGTGCCGTGAATAACCCAGATGAAGTCGACGTTCCAGCTGAAAAGAAACACCAGGAATCGCTTTCCCTGTGACAACATACATATCATCATCAGGCTGACAGCTCAAAGACAAAACCACAACAATAAGATATGAAACAGAGACTCAAACAGCGTCTAAATATCGCCCTCTCACGTCATCACTTCTAATGTAATTAGGAAACAGGAAGCACTGAAGCAACAAGTCGATTATCTGCTTGCTGTCTTCGGATGTGTAGTCCAGACTCAAAAGCACATCATGGAGACTCCAGACTCTCTGGATCTCAACACCCTGTCAACACAGAGAAAGCATTTAAGTTATTCAAAACAATACAACAAAACTACAAGAACTGAAAATAAAGCTTAATGATGATACAGCAAGAGGCCCAATATTGATTAATCTGACATATAACTGAGGACATATACTGACTGGTTTCTTCAAAATGAAGCTCTTCTGCAGGGAGATGAGGAAAGCGGTGCGACCAAACTGTTCTTTCTCCTTCAGCCCTTTCTTCCACCAGGCCTCGCACAGTGTGTGGATGTGGTGATGCAGAGGTGACTCCAAGACGGGCAGCGACACCAGAACATCTGAGAGAAAGACACAAACATCAACATGAAGTTTAAATAACCATCTACCTAAAGACACATCAATTTAGCAGAGAGGGAAATCATCAAGGACACTGACCGTGAAGCCTGTGGGCAACTTCCAGAAGGGCGTTGTAGGTGTCACCGTCTTCAAGGACCTTTAAGGACACAGCAGCCACGAGTGTCACGCCATCCACAACAGCCATGACATGTTTCTGAAGGAATAAATAAAAGTAGATGTGTGTTAACAAAATATGTATCAGTTTCTTAGTTAAAAACAAATCTAAACAGCAGCAGAATATCAAATTGTAAAGCCATCAAAGTTTATGTCACAACTGTACATAAACTCACTGGATCCGCAGCTGACTCCACTTCCATGCCCTCCTCCTTGCCTTCCTCCCAGCACTCTGGAGGTAACTCCTGCAGGACATCCTGAAGGAGTGAAGACAGTTTTCCCCACAGAGTCTGTCTCTGGTCTCTGGGCATCTCCTGCACCACCTCCTCCACATCGAAAGGCTCTGCTTTGTCCTTCTGCGCAGCGACACAGACAGAAACAACTTGAGACATACTGGATAGACACGCCGACCGCTGCGAAAACACTTTAAATTTGTGACTATAATAGGACGTTTCATTCCCAGTAGTAGATGACATATAGAAAACAAATTTGTTCCACTTTTGATAACCAGTTAAAAATAAAATACCAAACTTTTGCTTATTAATTTAAATACTTGCTAGCATTTCTGTGCTTCATTGAATTCTTTGTTTTTTTGGGGTGTTGTCAGTAAATTCCTAAACACTTAGCTTTGGGTTATGGTAACACATGTCCTATTTTGACATTTAATAATTAAATTAAGACAAAATTAAGCAATTAAACAATTCATTAAACAAAGAATTGAAAAATGTGATTTGCAGAAACTGTCAGATGTAATGCAATTTAAGATTAATTTCCCAAATAATATTCCCAAATTATATAGACATCCCAAATTGTAAAGTTACTTCAGTTCACAGCTGCTAACTGCAGTTCACAATTGGTATTTTTTAATCACAATATGTAAAACTGCCCTGCATTTAGTTGCCAGTTGTAGATAGATAGAAAGATAGATAGATAGTAACTTTATTGATCCCGAGGGAAATTCAAGTTTCCAGCATCACAGTTCCATAGTGCAAAACATGTTTGTAAAAAGGCAGTAAAAAAGTTAGTAGTGCAAAGTACAAAGTACAAAAATAATATACCAGATATAAAAATACAAGGAGATGAGGGAAAACTGTTAAAACTGAATATAGTGCAGGGTAACAGCTGTGATACACGACTATTAAAAAAGTGAATATAGTGCAGAAGAGACTGTTAAAAATGAGTATAGTGCAGAAGAGACTGTTAAAAATGAGTATGGTGCAGGGTAACTCCAGTAGCTTAGTCTATGAAAGTGCACTGTGTGCATTATTATCTGTCCTGCATAGTTTTCCATGCATAAAAAACAGTTTTAGAGGTATAAATTGAACTTTATGGTCATTTTGGAGGCTGTAGTTTAGTTTATCTCTCAAGTAGTAGCTAAGTTCTTACTATACAAGACACATGAGACACATCCGGGACCTTTCTGATGGCTCTGAAGCTCATATTTACGTTACGAGAAGTTACTCACATGAAGTTGGAGAAAGTGAAGGAAGTCCTCCACATTGTCCTTACAGACAGCCTCTAAAAACACCTCTCGTTTGGACATCTTTTCGGCTTTCCAAGCGTGAAGCGACGTGAAGTCTCCCAGTAAACCTGCAATGAATAACGTGTTAGTTTACCTAAACTAACGTCAACTGTAACAAGATCAAAACAAACCTGGCAACCCGTTTGTCGTTAGAGCGTTAAAAGTGTTATTTACGTTACGTTAATGCTACTCTGTCGGTTCGTACTTACAGTATTATGACTTATAATCATAAAAGTATAAAAATATTAACTAATAGCTTCGTTATTTACCTTTTTATATGAACTTTAGTGAGCCGACAGACGCTGGATGACAGCCTCACCATAACAACAGCAAACCCGCGCAAAATTTGGATAACTTGCGTCATGACGTTGTGCGTCAACTTTGACGCTGATGTCATGACGTATTGTTGTCATTTGCTTCTTTTTTTTTCCTGCTCTCTTTGCTTCTTTCAAGATTTTTATTTATTATTTATTTTTTAAGGGTTTTATTTGCCATTTGCACCTAATTATGAGTACATTACAATTCTGAGTCAGCTTTAAGAAAAGAAAAAAAAGTAGAACAGGCACAAGGTGAGTACAAAATAAGTAGCACATCCAAGTCAACACAATAAATAAATAAATAATTAAAATATAAAACGCCTTCAGTCTAGTCAATAAATAAATTAAACTACCCTCTGCATAGGAACGATACCCCCAGAATACAAATATACAGTAAATAAATAAATACTTCCAAAAATGAATACAAAATAAATGCAAAAATAAATAAGTAAATTTAAATATTTATAAAAAATAAATACGCAAATAAATAAAAGGGAAAATTAAACAGAAACACAAATAGATAAAGGATTAAATTCTGAATTAATTAATGGCTAAATACATTTTTTATATTTTTGCTACATTTAATGATATTTATTTATTTATTAAGTTATGTTTGGTGTTGGCAGGTTGTTTTGAAGTGAGGTTGTATGAGGTACTTATTGTATTACCTCCAGTAGATGGAGTTTGGAGAAACAGACAGGAGTACCAACACGGGAGCAAAGCAATGCACTGCTAACTAAACTACCCTCTGCATAGGAACGATACCCCCAGAATACAAATATACAGTATATATGCTCCATGACCATGTTAAAAGAATGTAACTCTCAAAAATATTGAAAAAAAGAAATAATTAATATATTTCAGACAATTACACAGTCTGCCACTTGATGGCGACAAATGACTACATATATATCTTACAGGCTGTAAGATACTAGATGTATGGGTCTTTGGCACACATGATTTTATTTATTCTACATTAAATTACCCGTATCGATTACTCCTCCATCCTCAAGGGAAATTAAGCTGCAAGGTAGAATTCAATGTTTTTGCTCAAGGCCATTTCAGCACCAACCCACTCATAATACAGAGTGGTGGAAATAAGCAACTAATTTACTCAAGCACTGTACTTACAGTAAGTTTAATTTTGAGGTACTTTACTTGAGTAATTTAATTTTATGGTACTTTATACTTCTAAATTTCAGATGGCAAATATTGTACTTTTTTCTCCACTACATTTATAGGATACATTTAGTTACTTCAGAGATTTATATTGATACAAAATTAATAAAATATGAAATACAGTAGGCCCTATTATTATAGATGAAGCTATATAGCAGTATATAAAGGCACTATATAGAGTAATTCATATTAGCTCCACTTTAACCAGCTGCAATATTAGCTTAATACCTAAGGTACATGGATTTATCAATGATTACAATCAATCCAATGATGTAATATACATTATTCTGAAATGGGCCATTCTGCATAATGAGTAATATAATATAATAATAATAATAATAATAATAATAATAAAAAATAAAAATACAATAATAATACTAATAATAAATACATTAATTAATTAATTAATTAATAAAAAAAATGAAAAAGTGTAATAATAATAATAATA
Source organism: Sebastiscus albofasciatus (assembly GCA_916701655.1). NCBI lineage: Eukaryota > Metazoa > Chordata > Actinopteri > Perciformes > Sebastidae > Sebastiscus > Sebastiscus albofasciatus. The sequence goes on from CAKAOI010026542.1 coordinate 14,475, forward strand.
ATAAGTAAATAATTCAAATTCTTTGTTGCCGAACAGAAAAAACAATTAAAAAAAAACAAGCGAGACCATTTTCACAAGAGAAACCATTTATTCCTCAAAACCCATGAGGCATCATATCATTCAAAAATAATAACATTAAGAAGGCAAAAATTACATAGCGGGTTTTCTTTAAGGCACAGGATAGATAACAAGAAAAAAGTATTTAAAACCTCCAACAGTTACAACTGTGTGGCAAAACATGTACAAGCCTTTTACGACGTTACAGCTGTGTCATCATAACAACACGTTCTGGCAGCCCTGCTCATAAAAACGCAATAACTGTCGTCTGCTCATATTATTCAGTTTGTTCGACTCACGTTTGGTTTGAACATCAATCAAACTCGTATTCAAGTATCCTTCATATTATACAGTGCTTCTTCATAGCCCTAAAATGCCCCACGGGTCTTCAGTAACATCCAATATTGCACGAAGTCCTCTTAAAATATATAGAGCGATCATTTTATTCTTTGCATATGTGCATTCCGTGTTTGTAATCAAGCATAAAGAACAATAAAGAGGTAAACAATCAATTAACACTGCATGACAAAAATAACATATCAAAGTCAAGACTGCTACCTACGTTTGTGATTGTATCTGTTCCTTTGGTTAAGAGTTTTCTCAGACGACAAAACATCATTTGTCACATTTGAACAAATGGGACAAACAGCAAGAACAATTTTGATTTCAATATCATTTCCCTGAAGGAAATATAATGCCATGAAACCCCTGCAAATTCTTACATATTAGCAACTTGATATTTACATGAAACATTGAGACAAGGCAGTTAGTGTGTTTCAACGCATTACAATATGTTACAATATCTTCCATTAATGAAATAATAATAGGAAATGTTTGAAAAAACGTTTTGCATGCTGAAATAAGTTCTGGGAACTATATGAAAAATGTACATGATTACAACAAATTGCTGTCCCCGTATATTAATAACAAGATCACTATATTACAGGTGGTTTCACTATGTGAGGAGAGAGTCTTGAATACTTCTTATGCCTTGAGACGACACACCATCTTCACTCAGATCATACCTGCAAGAGATAATAATACAAATATATATATTTAAGCCCTAAAATAGGACGTTTATTACTTAAAGAAATCACTTCAATGCTGCACAGGGGCAAAGATGAAATACAAGTTTACCATTGTGTCAGTCCTTTTGATATATCCTCCCCACTTAAATCTACCAGCACCTGTGATTTTGAACAAAAAGCAAACACATTAAGTTTTTTGAATATATATGGTGTATTTTGGGAGCGGCTCTGCTGCTGGAGGATACACATAATAACAGCCAGAAGTTACCTTTCCCAGAAGCCCTTTGTGTTTGGACAGGATGCTCCCTCCGTTCTTCACGGCTACATCCAGAGTTCTCCTGTGGAGCTCCACCATAGATACGCTAAACTCAAACCTGCAGACACAAATACACACATGTGATGCAGATTTTATGACAACTAATCTACCATGGAGTAATTCTTCAATTAAAAATGCTTCAATTTATTCAATCAATTATTATTTAGAAATTTAAATGAAATATTCCACCCTTGGTGGAAAGGTGACCGGAGGTGCCAACCCCTTTTTTCTATTATTATTTTTACATATTTATTTACATTTAAATAATTTAAATTTACATTTATTACTATTATTATTAGTAGTAGTATTATTTTTATTATTATTTTATTATTATTAATATTATTATACATATTTATTATTATTATTATTATAATTACCTTTTTAATATCAGCATTTGCTCAGGCTTCCCTCTCTCCTCCTATCAGCCTTACATAACCACCCCTAGAAACATCGGCTGGTTTGCAAATTTATAATAGCAATAATAAGTTATGTTATATTTACTTATTTATTTATTTATTTATTTATTTATTTATGTTTTTTGTTCCGATTTGTTTTTGTGTTCTGTTTTTGTTTATGCTTGGTTCTATCCGTCTCGTTTCGTCTATATTCCTGTCTGTCTATTCCTATGTATTATGTACATATTGTTTATTGTGTCTCTGTTTTGTGTACTGCCCTTTGCACCAATAACAAATTAATAACAATAAATTCCACTTTTGATGCTGCTTCCTGTGTTCATTTGGATTATAATGTTTGAAAGACTTTAAGAGGCCTCTGATCATCAGTAAGAAAGGGTAACAATGAAAACACAACACCAGCTATCACATTAATATAATAATGTTATAACTACAAACATTAAGCCTATTATTAAAACTGTAAACCTTAAACAACAGGGCACAATGTGAAAAGCCCAACAGCTGCAGCGCACTTCTGACATTCATGAATACTTTTAAGACCGCAAACATGCCGTTGACTAATCTTAAGGCATGAGATAGTGATGATATCTAAACTCACGTTTGATCATAAACAGGGTTGAGGGTCCTCTTCATCGTGCTGGTCTTCCTCCTCCCCGTCCGGCTCTTGTCAGGCAGCAGATAGAGGCGGATGAAGGGATCCGAGCCATCTTTGGTGAAGGCTATCAAGTTACTGAGGACACACACACGGGACAAAAATGGTTTCACTCACATGTTGCCAGTCACATGTTATTTAGGTTAATGGTGTATGTTTATTCTTAAATGTGTGCAGCTTAACAGGAAGCAAGAGGACTCGCATACTGAAGAAGCACTACCCACAAATTAATAAGAGACGGACACTTGGGCCAAAAAACTAATGAGTTGTCCTTGAAGATGAGACCACCTTCAAACAAGTCTACCGTAAATCTTCCCAAAAAGCAAATTTAAATGCAGGGTATGATGGCAGCTGAGGACCTCACCGGCAGGCGTGTGCCACCACAATCAGTTTGTTCCTCTGGGAGCTGTGCCGCACAGTCAGTTGGACCTCACCCAGGGGGTACTGGCTGGGGGCCGAGCCACTATAAACACACAAGAGTAAGTCAGTGTCACTTCCACAGACTGCAGTTAAATTATACAGCAGAGACAGACTGAGAGCTCGACAGGTAGACAGATAAAATATTCATAAAGACATGTATTCCCCAAAAAGTCAAGATGACATTCTTGAGAGGCAACTGCAGAATTTAAATTACATAAATAAACCAACAAGTTCCCTGAAATGAAGACGGAAGAAAAGATGAAAAAGAAAATCAGAAATGGGGAGCAATATCTCAATGACATTTACTTCTGCAGCTGACGAAGCCGATGCTGGAGCTCCAAGGTGGCGAAGGGCAGGGAGATGTCCGAGGCCAGGCTCGGCGTGGACTCCTTGTGAGGCAGGTGCTTCTGGGAGCTCGACATGCAGGTGCTCAGGTTAGAGACGCTGCGGAGAGGGCTGGCCGAGTACGGCTCGCCGTCCCTGTGTTGGAGGGTGAGGGTGGAAGAGTTTATACGTGGTGGAGGCGTGGGCGGAGGCAGCGGGGAGTCTGAGACCGATCGTCTCTGGGTGGGGGCCGGGGTCGGCTGCGGCACGCTGGACTTCCTGACCTGGACGGAGGAGGGCTGGTCTGAGGATACCTGCTTCTCCAGGGACAGGATCTACAAACAGACAGGAGAACATTACTGGGAATAATAAATAAGAACTACAACAAAGTACTGGAATAAAGTTTTAGTATTTTACTTGTGTTATTTCCTGTCAAAGTTCTCCAACCCAAATGAAATACATTAACAAAAATGAAGGTTTTTTAGAGGGGGTTTGGCTAGGTTGCTGGTTTTTAAATGCAACCTTAGAGGGACTAAAGCAATGCTCTGACTTGTTAAAAGACTTTATGGTCACAGTGACTTATCCTTTCACATAAAGTGGTTTTAAAACAGCTGATCCTGCTGAAAAACGTCAGGTATTTTTTAGGATGTTTTGTAGCCAAATCTGTCTTTATTTTTCCATCTTCTGGTTCCAGAACGGTCAATAAGTCTGAAAAGCAATTTCCCCTCGTTGGATATCCGTTATGAATCTTGATATGTTGGTAGTGATCCAATTCAAGAAAGCTATTCCAGTGCAGGTCAATATTTTCTTACAGCTCCATTCATTCTGTTATTTGATTAGTTGTGATGATTTAATACAAGAAAATGCACTTTGTTTCAGTGTCTTGAAGGGTAATACAATTTACTTGATAGAGTATTCCGTGTTTTAGGCGATGACTTAAATGAATGAGAACAGAAAGTCAATGTTAGCGTAATAGATTCATTAGTATCTTATAATGAATTGAGTGAGTGTTTGAGTTGGGATTTGTGATGTTGGGGTGTGAGTGTGGTGGCTTCCACAGACTACTGTATACAGTTTTTATAGTAATTATTTCTATTTAGAAAGTAGTTCCACTGAAAACTGCACATGGTGTTCTGTGGATGTGGACCGTCCAGAGCAACAATGGAACAACTTTCTAAATGTCTCTTTTCTTATGCTGTACCACAAACTATATTACATTTACCTTCTTTGTCTTGGTGAAATTTCAGTGAAAGATATCTCAAATTGAATCTTACTATCTTAATGGCCAGATCCCACCAGAGAGAAGCAAGAACATTTTCATTTTTATTTAATTTAATTTATTTATTGGTTATTTGGGGGAAGTGACCTTCACCTCCGTGAAGCATCCCAACACCTGAAATATATAGGTCTATACTAAATACACTGCCAGTGGTGAGGATGCTGAATTTCTGACTGGGACATGTATTTTTAGTTGGGCTGTCAAGGCGATAATAACACGTTAACGCAAATTCGTCACTAAATTCTTTAACGCATTCATTTGAGGTTGCAGCTGGCTACCATGTCATACTAGCTTGTTGTGAAGGAGGCTAAATAACGCTCCAAACTTACACTAAATTTTGGCGAGGAAAAACTGTCATGGCCATTTTCAAAGGGGTCCCTTGACCTCTGACCTCAAGATATGTGAATGAAAATGTGTTCTATGCGTACCCGCGAGTCTCCCCTTTACAGACATGCCCTCTTTATGATAATCACATGCCGTTTGGGGAAAGTCATAGTCAAGTCAGCACACTGACACACTGACAGCTGTTGTTGCCTGTCGGGCTGCAGTTTGCCGTGTTATGATTTGAGCATATTGTTTTATGCTAAATGCAGTACCTGTGAGGGTTTCTGGACAATATTTGTCATTGTTTTGTGTTGTTAATTGATTACCAATAATAGATATATACATACATTTGCATAAAGCAGCATATTTGTCCACTCCCATGTTGATAAGAGTATTAAATTCACTGTAAGTTAAACCAACCAGATATTGCCACGATCTCCTTAAGACAAATTATATCGTTACTGTCAAAAATGTTCTCCTCTCTGCTGTCAGTTCTCCCTCCTCCTCATCCTCCCCTTTCACCTCCAGTCTTCATCACATCCAGCGCCCAACTTTCCTTCCACTGAGCTCATCAGAGGTGCCGCTCTACATCCCATCATCCAGCTATTCAGCTATTCTCATCACCACCACCAGTGTCTAGACTCCTGTACTAACCACGGCATCACTACACCCTAAATACGACTACATCACGATGGGATCTAATCGCCAAAGACTCTCCACAATTCTAACTGTACTGTGCACAATGTAATAAATGTATTTGTTCATAAAGTCTCTGTCAGGGACAGTTGACAAAATCAACGGTTCTGAGCTAGAAATGGGAACCTTGCTTCTTTTCACCTCTGTCTGGAATCAAGGATTCATTTTTTCAAGTATTCAGTAGAAATTTGAAAGTTAAATCTGCCACTGTTAGCATTCTATGAGCCTGGTGAAGAAACCTTGAAACAGCCATGTGCAGTAACAGTTACTAAGGGGGGCGAAATTAGTATTGAGCTGAGATCATAAGCTGTTCAATAAATAATTTTCCTCTTATTGTTGACACTGCAACATTGTGCTTCACCAGAACATTAGTTCAGATGCCACTCAGTATGCAGCCGTCTCACAATCCGTTCTGTTTGAATCAGCAGATCGTGAACATCTGTTCTGGTCTCACATCACTAACAACCCACAGGGACAGAGAGCAGTGATGCAGTCCATCTTTACCCTCAGGGCCATCTTCAGTTTGATGGTGGAGCTGGGCCCCGAGTTCTTGAGGGGAAAGCACTGAGTCAGCGTCATGTCCTCCTCCGCCAACAGGCCGCTCAAAGGCACCGTCAAATTACCCAGGGTGCATTTGTGCTTGTCATCTTTTACCTGTGCATTGAATAGAAAGATCTGCTTAAACACGAGACGGCTACTTCCAAACATTAGTGACAATTATAAACAAGTGGTTGGGTTATAAAGCTTTACCTGCAGCTCCAGCTCCTGCCTCCTAGGATTGTGAACAAAGAATGAGAAGCAGTCCTCCCACAGAGGCTCCTTGGTCTTGTACCGGATCTTTATGGGCAGACAGGTAGTCCTTTGTTAGTCGTTAATTAGAAGACACTCGAGAGGAGCTAATTAACAACACAATTCACTGGGAGACATCTGTCAATGGTGCCCTCTGTCATTAGAACGAGTTGTATTTATAACTTGAATGTAGAATCCTAATATCACTAATAGCATACTAAATAGTCAGCATGATGCTATTAACTAAATATCATATATTTTTATTGCATGATTTGGTTATTTTTTGTATATTTTACTTATTTTCCCTTAATTGTTTGCATCAGATATTTGTGCACACCTTACATAAAGTATATGCTTTTATTCTAATATTTTATAATCTTCATTTCTACAGTTCTTATGATGTTTTAAACCTCTAATTAGCTCTGTTTATTTTCATAATCTACTATCAATTAGTCAGTTTTCCCACAATAATCGTTTCTATGACCAATAGAATTAGGACAGTGATTGGCTTTTCATAGTTTTGGTGCTGTAATTAAAGCAAATTGGATTTTAAATGGAACAACTATGAGGTTAAAGTGGGGTTTTTATTTGTAAGGGTGTTCGTGGATGCCCACTTCCATGTTGATTGACTGGTGTAGCCTTTTCTTACATACAGAGTCCCCTAATTTTAGAACAACACAGCAGGACAACAATCCTAAACATAGTATAGTGCAGGCAAGGAGGTGACCGAGGAGTTTTTACAGCCATGTCAGTCACCCAGATTAGACCCCCTCTAAGGCCAGCATCAGCAGACTGATTGACACCACTCAGTCTTGTGAGGTGAGAGGAGCTATTTCGGGTGCCGCTGGTCTGGAAGTAAAACTTCCATTTATTTTTCTCCAGTGTAGGATGTGTATGAAATTCTCCCGGTTGAATTATTAGTGTTAAAAACTGGGTTAGAAAATATCTGGTACTTTAATAAAAAAGTGACTAAAAAGTTAAAAACGACTCCCAAGGTGAATTCCAGCAAGAAGCACAGAACTTTTTTGTTACATGACGGGCGGAGGCTGATTATGGTGTTGACAAAACTAATAATACAATCTGCAGCACTTTTTGGAGTCTGGGTCAATTTTGGATAAATTCAGCAACTATGGCACCCTATTTTCTTCCCATCTGCAACGACAGAACATTTTGAATTTGCTACAGCTCTAATAGGCCTTTTTCACAGCAGACTTTTTGACTTGTCATAGCAGGAAAAGCACAGGTGTTACTAATAACACTAACAATGGCTCCGTTCTGTTCAAGTGTTCCAGTAAAGAGCGACAGCATGCACGATACCAGGAACCTGAAATCATTAATTTCATTATTTACCTACTGCTTTTCCTACTGTGACATGTAAAAATGTCTTCTACTTCTTCTCCACAGCAACGGCGGCCGAGACTCATAGGTTTTATAGCATTTTGAGCTGTCCAGCATCCTAAACTGACGGACAAGACAGGATTTCTCGGAAACAAAGTTAAATGAATGAAAACTGAACGGATGTTATGATGCTATAGTCCTGTGATTTCATGTTCAGGGACTTAAAAATATGATGACAGTATACATCCTTTGTTTTGATTTATTTATATGTTGGCATTGGTTCCAGTTGCTGTTGATATATACTCATAACTGTCCCTCATTTCTCTTTTTTTATTGGGTTTCTTGCAGACATGGCAAAGGTCATCAGTGTCTGTGACATGAAATAAAAACAGAAAAAGGACCACCCCTTCCCCACCACAACCCACATTACGAAAGGAAAAAATAAATAAAAGAATATATAAAAATAAATAAATACAAAAGAAGAAAACAAATAATAATAGTAATAAAATAAAATAATTAAAAAGTAAATAAATAGAAAATAAAATAATAAATGAGAGAAAAAAAATTATATGAAAATCAAATAATGGAGGATGATTTCTCTTTAATGACCAAACAGCGCTGCACTTTTGTTATGTCCTGCAAAACCTCAATAAAAATATTATAATTTGAACAAAATATGATGGCTCTATTGTAGTTCATGTTAACTTTCCAGATTATTTTCTGTCACCCAAAAGAAAAGAGCAAACATTTATTCATGATTCATTTGATGTGGACGTAAACATACACATATTAAAGTGACAATCATATAACTCTGTTACAAAAGGGATCTAATATAACAAACCACTACATGCTTCCAGTAAAACCTGAGCATTAACAACAACTTGGTCTACTTACAGTAAGCGTTTTTTTAAGAGAAACTGCTGGTAAACACATTAAATGTCAGTGAAGAAGCTCTATAGCTGACACTTAATGGTGTGTTGGAGGTTATAATAACACATTTTATATTCTAGTACAACAATTTTCAGCTCATCTCTCTTTTAATACCACAGCCAGAGGGAAATATTTTGTAGCTCCTGGGAGATGGTTAAAGAATGAGATGTGCTGGCTGTTAGACTTCAATACGTCTTTGTGTGAAAGAATGTGAGACACATTCTGGTAAATATAACGGCTGTATTGAGATGCTAAAAATCACCTCCAGAGGTTAAGTTTTTCTTCTCTTCTGACAATACTAAGGGATGCTTACCTTGCTCTCAAGTGTTTTGTGTCCAACAGTGAGTTGGACATAAGGACAGGGCTCGCTGCTACTCTTCTTTGCCGACTGTTAGAGAATCAGGGAAAGAGGTGTTAGCTGATTCTCCTCACTGTGACACACAATGCATCAGCAACAGACAACATAATCACACTCAAACTCAAACATTAGCTTGTGGAGACTCCGTATCACACAGCACACAATGGTGAAAGAGCCTGTAGTTCAAAAGGGGGAAGAACAGGGCTGCAGGCAGAGAGAGAGGCTACCAAGGAGACTGCCAGGCTTTGTCTCCTCTGCTTTCTAAATTTAGCATGCTGGGTTTTGACAGCTAAGTATTATTCAGTGCTCCTTACAGAATAATAATATCCTGCATATGTGTGCGAGCCAGGGGGGAAAGTCTTAACTTACTTGTTAAACCCGTCCTTTCTCTTGAGGATGGTGCTTAAATTTGACATCTATTTCTCACCAGTGTTAGAATTAAACTCCACATTGTACATTCAGACTGATGGACACAATCCCACACTCTGATATGCTACAACTTGAATTGAGAAGGCACTTAGCACAAAAAACTTAAATAAGCATAGGGTTTCACATTATCAATATGATATGTTTGCACTTAATTTGCCTAAAAATATCATTATGTGTCTCTGTATTTTAATTCTACAACTGCTACTTCTGTCTTTCGTGTATAAACAACACCTATTGTCTATTCAGGAAGAGGAATAACTGCTCTTCTTGAGGTTTTTCCCTTGTGAAAGTTTTTCTTAGTGGAGTTTTTCCTTATCCGAATTATTTCTTATTCTTATTTCCAAATATTTCCATTGCGGTGACATGACGTGACATCTTGTCTTCATCAAGTTGGTGAAGACAAGCAAGCTGAAAACTTTTAAAGTAGTGTGTCGAGAAGCGTTGTGCAATCTGTGCAATTATTTTGATTGACTTATACCAAATCTCACACTGGTGTGCACCACATTGTGTGTGCATTCTCAAAAATTACAGACATGTCTACATCCAGAAAACGTGCCAATGTTCTCTAAATCTCTATTCTGATGTCAGCTGCCATCTTAAGATTTTGACGTCATTTGGAGCCAGAGTCTGCGCAGTAGTGATCGGGCGGCTGGAGCCACAGTATCGAGGTCCCGCCCACACACACATCCGCCCGAGCCAATCACGAGCAGAGCACGGCCGCAGCTTGCTAACGTGAGCCACTTAGCTGCTACGTTAGCGCCACAGTAGCTGTTTGGCTAGAAAGACACAACAACTCACCATAATATCTCTATAACTACATTTATGATCAAACTGACACATGTTCTATTACACAGACTGGTGACGGTTATGGAAAGTTAAAATTACATCTCCTCTCTCGTACTGATCCCGTGAGTACTTCACTCAGAGCAGCTGTCAATCATGACGTCTCAGCCCCTTTTTATAGCATCAAATAACTAATTAAAACCAAACCTAAAACGACAGAAACTATCTTTGGGAAAAATATATTTGTGTATGTATATGTATATGTAATTGGCCCATGTGCCATCCGCTAACATGGAGGAGGTGGGATTTATGACCTATACTGCAGCCAGCCACCAGGGGGCGAGCGAGCTGTTTTGGCTTCACTTTTAGGGAGCTGTCATGTCGTCCATCTTTATATACAGAGATGCAGAGGCTCAGTCTGTCACCTTGCTAACAGCCAGCACAGCCAGGTAGCAGCAGCACTGCAGTCAGGATAAAAAAAAGAAGCAAACTGGAAGTATTTGTACTCCAGTTGATCTACAATGCTCAATGAAACTGAAGCACAATGCTGCAGAGTGTTTCACCATCATGATGTTGCACTGAGGGAGTGCCACTGCATGTGTGACAATGGGAAACTTCAATGAAATATTGAAGGCAACAAACAACTATGCAGCAGCAGATTTCCCTCTATTTTTAAGAAATGCAGAACTGCTGGCCCGACGAGCACGACTTCCTGCTTCATACCATAAGTTCCAACATCAACTTCTCGATTAGATAACACAAGCTGGGTTGCTCTGCAGGTTTGCTGTTGAAAACCTTCGACCGGATTCACTTTCACAATGCAAGAAAAAATTATGTTGGACAGGTAGGAGAATGACAATATTTCTTCTAATATGAAAGCTGCAAAAGTGGCCACAGATTCAATCAACCACAAAGATTGACGACAGAATAGAACAGACTGAAAAAAATTGAGTGCAATATTAGACTTTTGCATGCAAGATCACGAGTTAGGAAAAGTGGAAAATCCTGTATCATTACAAATAAAAAGAAAAGAGTGTACAGCAGACCATCCATCTTCATGCACATTTAGAAGAAAATAATTCACTCTGCTTGTTTGATAATCATCACAATCACATGACGTTGGATGGTGCACAAAGACAGATAACACGGATGAGAAACAGGGTGTGATCTGTTCATGCAAACCATTTTTCCCACGTTACCTTCAGGGCCTTAAAGACTGAGACTTGCTTCAACCCGTCATAGGTGAAATCTGACAGTTTGCTCTTTAAGCCAGAGGGAGATTTGGGGGAGAAAATCACACCCACAGTTAGTAGGACGGGTGGGGTTGGGTATGGTTTAGAAAGGACATGAGGACAAACCCAGAAAAACATGTTGAAATGAGCCAAAACATGGATGATATGGGGGATAATAAATAAAAACAGCGTGAGGGCTGATATGTTGACACTGCAGGGAGCTAACAATGAAAACACAGGTCAGAATAATGAGGGTTTCCTTCAGGGGAGGTTCGTTGGAGCTACTTTGAGACACATTTTTAACAAGCTACAGGCTTTCTGTATCTGTGCAGCTGCAAATTAATTGGCTCACTAATGCAGACAAAGATCACAATGCCAGCAAGCTTTTTGTGCTGCAGATATTTCACATTTCAGCCTTGAACTAACCATCTGATTTAGCGGAATATGCATCTGACTGACAAGCTGGCATAGCCAAGTCCTCCATCTTGAAATGTCTGCTTTATGTTAATGGTTATTGGGCACTCGGGGTAATTTTCATAAGACATTACAATAAAACCGTGCAGCTAACACATGCTTGAAGATGCAGGGTTTTTACTGTTCAACCCACGTCATTGCACACCACTAATGCTGACACTATCAGGATGCAAATGCACCGGGGGACTCACAAATATTGTTCTATACTCTGACGTATTGCTCTCACAAAAGACTAGACCCGACGCTCTCCTCTCACTTAAGTTCCCGCAGCCTAAGCTGCCTGTGAAGACGCTCTTGGGTGAAGAGGAAAGAGAAAAAAAGGGGGTGTTATGAGGACTGAGATGACTAAAAATAAAGTGTTATTTTGTAATTGATGGTTCTTTACAGGTTACGGGTGCCACATTTGGTGCAATGAAAGCTTTCAAATCGTATTAGATGCATTAGGTACAAGGGTACTGAGAAGGTTCACAGCTACAAAAATATTGACATAAGACAGAATCCCTGCGGTGTGATGACCTGATCATTAAAACTTGTTAAAACATATTGAGCCACTTGGAGCTGGAGGCTACATCCATTTTAACCAGTTGTTGCTTTTATGGCTGGGTTAGTAGTAGCTAAGATGATGAAGGAAACGATAAACAACCTGCCCTGGTTGTGAGGTTCACCTGGAGGTCAGAGTGAAAACCAAATTCCAAAGAACATAGAAAGCACAAAGCATTATGGTAACACACTGACCAGTAATCCTTATTTAAACAAGTGTGCAACACTGGTATTTCTTACTAAACTGGTTCAGAGAGTTGCTAAATGTGGTGTGTGTGTGTTTAGGGTGGGAAACAAGAAGCCTAGGCTGTGCCCATAATCATTCACGACTCACTACCCACTATCCAGGGAGTTCTATATAGAGGACTATATAGTGAGCTCAGCAGCCAAATGAAAAAACACTTTTGGACTCTACTCAAGTCAATTAAAAGGCGCAATTAGAACGTGCCAGATCAACGTCGGCTGGCAGAGCATCCATTATAAATACCGACAAGCATCTTTGTGATATTGTACGCTACTTTGTTGAGTTGCCTCTTAGCGAAATGCTCTGAGGTTCCCCCTGGTAAGCAGTGATGCAGCATATATGTCTAGGGCTTTTATTGTGAAAGGTAAGAACCGAAGGAGTAAAGCAGCTGTTGTCAATGTGGAGGCAATAGGGAATGGAAATGTGACGTAACCGACAGCAAGTCTGCCATTTTTGGAGGGTAAAGGTAAAGACTGCAAGTGTCAAAAGATAACACAAAACCCTGCACAGTGAATAAGATTCAAAAGCTGAATTGCAGTATATAAAGCATACAGTCAGACACAAAGGTAGGCTAACGTTATGGGATTCATTTTGCAAGATACCGGTAGATTAAATATGCAGTCTTAGCCAGCGTTTTGTGAGTATTCAGTTAGCATAACATTAGCTTGTCTTGTCTGGATGATTATGTAGTTGGCATTTGGCTTGTAGCTCTGAAGGTCATATCGTAAATCGACATCGGCCTCCAAAGATTTACATATTTTGAACTGCTGGCAGGTGTTCACTAACGCCAAAACAGTGTCAAATCAGTGACCGTAATGGGTGCCAAACTGTCAAGGTCCTCCTAACTCGTAAGGAGGGATATCATAAACTAACTTCAATTTTGTAATATATGACCCCTTTGCCTCTGTCAGCTTCTCTGTATATGGGTATTAGTCTTTCGCACGTACTTTACACATTTCTGATGATGAACGATTGACAGATGAATAGACCGGTGAGAGATAATGACAGTCTACCGTAGCTCCGTACGCTACCCTCCAAAAATGGTGCCAGAATGCACCGCGATTCCCATCCCCTATAAACGTATTTTCCCAAATTAATAAATACAATACGTCTGCCATTTTTCCTTCAACGTAATGCATGATGGTATATAGTTCCCGTTTAGTTCCCGTTGTCCTCTATTTTTCACAATGTATTGTGGGATACTCTGAGTACACTATAGCCTAAAGGGTATAATAATTATCAATATACAATCATGCAAACTCACTATATAGTCCACTATATAGTGAGTGATTTTGGACACGGCCCTAGTGCTATATTACCACAAGCTATGTATCAGAATAAAGTGAACATTGCAGTATCTTACAGGCAGATTCTTCGCTGTGTCCAGAAAGACCACCAGCAGCGCTGACGACAGTCCATCATTGGCCAAGCTCCTGTCTGCTCGAACACTTCGCAGCACCTGATTGGACAGGAAAGACAGAAAAAGACCAGTCACCACAGAGATAGATGACAGACTGTTAAAGCAAAAAAGAGTTTGTTTGTTTCAGTGTGGTACCTGGTCCAACTTGTCAGGAGTGGAGAGCAGAGACAGCCACTCCAGTTTTAAGTGGAGTTTTCCAGTGGGAGCTTCTTCCAGGTCAAACCACTGCAACGAAGTTACAAAAACACATCAGTGAAGGGACCAAACTATTGATGTCTGGCTAAAATATTACCTTAAAAACCTCCTTTAAGATGTATAATGAATAATCTCTAAACAAATAAAAATGAAATGAGTATTATAATTGAGCCATAGAGATTGTTTTACCTCATCAACCTTCTGTTCCTTGTGCAGCTCAGTCATATCGATCATCAGGCTGCGAATAATGACAAATAATAATTACTAAAACAGTAAGCAGAGAAATCACACCGATTAATCAGAGCAGAGTCATCGATTGGCTGCTTTGTGTTGTCAGCGTCTGGTGTAGTGTTATAGCCTTGGACCACAATCAATTGACTTTGCCCTTGAGCTATGAGAGCGGGATAGCACCTCTTCTTTACCTTAACTGATGTCTACTAGCACTAGACACATCACACCGTCCCCTCAGGTCTCAACACGGTGTTTAGGACACTATGGGCCTCATGCAGGAAGATATACTAACGGATTTCCTCTTATTTTTGTTCGTATTCACGATTTTGACCCATTGATGTCTGGGTGTTTTCTTATTTTTGCTCTTCTCTTAGGCAAGAGAACATTTTACGAGTGGTGGAGAGCACTCTTCTTACCAAGATAAGAAAAAAACATCTTGTTTTCACCGTCCACAGATTGTTTGTCCAATGCAAAGAAACACAAGTTTTAAATTTGAGGAACAGAGAAAATTAGATTATTATATATTTTAGAGTAATTCTAACGATTGGATTATTCAATTTGTGGGCTAAAGAAATGCTATTAGTCCATTGATCCCAATTAAGACTGTAAAAACCCTTGGATGATGTTGCGTGCGTTCAGCTTCTGAACGGCTTACATACTGCTCTTCAATGCTTTTTGATTTTCTTGTAAACACCAGTACTGACGTTCTGGAGAATCACATGTTTACTTTACATAACTTATCATTCCGCCCCCTATTTTTGGAGGGGCAGGGTTTGGGGACAGGGGATGTTCAGCGGTAGATAAATAGTGAACAGTGGATGTCACACAGAAGTGGTGTACATCATCTGAAAGCTGGAAACCTGAAGATTAATTTGAGATGCAGCTCAGTACTGTGTGTCAAGTTGTTCTTTATGATGGTCATTCCCGTGCTTTATTATATCTCGTAAATTCTTGCAGCAATGTTTTGGGTGGATCCACTCAAGAATTGATAAAAAATTATCAATAATCCCTCCAAAATAGCACATTAAGACACCAAGACCTTGAGGAACACCATAGAAAAAGCCATGCTGTGATTTGGTATCAAAGACTTTTGACATTTGGAGATTTCTGCAAGAATTGCATTTTTTGGCGATTGGACGGCGAGCACTTCTGTTCTGGAAACTGCTCAGAAACCCCCTTATTGTCAATATAGCAAAGAAAGCCATCCATCCTCTGAATGCTTTAGGTCTCTAGTTTGTGGCTGTAAAGTTTGCTGAGGCTGTGATTATCCTAGAGGTCATTTTATACAATGAGGTCAAATTTCACATAATGGTCTCACTATAATGAAATGGCTACTATGGGGACTAACATTATCACACATGAATACAGTTGGACTCATTGGATCCACAAGAGTCTCTTCTTTAAAGTGATACATAATTTATGTAATTCCAAGACTGTTTATGGACCCCAGTATGCAGAAATATGAAACTCACCTTCCCAGGAAGTCATCTTTGTCAGGATCCTCGTCAAACAGCTCAATCTCCAGGTGTTGACCTGAGTGCTCGTACACCAAAGCCTGATGAAGACAAAGACATGTTGATGCTTGTTCAATAGACAGATAAACTATGTTGATGCACGTTGGGAGAATACACTCCTTTTCATTGTTCACAAATGATAATATTACTCAAACTGCACTGTTATAAACGTTTCCTACTCCAGGAGACGTCCCAAGCTTGTCACCTCGTAAACTTCGTTCCATTTGGGATGGAGGGTCTCCTTCACCGCCTTGCTCTGGAACAGCTGGTTGCCGATCTGCAGGACGCCGTACGGGTCAGACTTGCCCTTGATCAGCCCTCCCAGAAATGTGTCCTTCCCTTCCAGGTCCTGAGCCTCCAAGAAGTGAATCCTCAGGACTCCCTGTGGAGGCACGCAGAGCACGGCGTTAAGGGGAGCCACTCTGAAATAGCAACTTCTGACACTTCGAGGCCACAGTGGAGTTGATAGGATGTGATATCACCTACTGGGTATCATGAGGCAATGCAAGAGGAAACCGGGGCTTATTACTAGGCTTAGGTAGAAACCAAATGTATCAAATGACGTTATTTATTATTTGCATTTTATTTCATTTCCTACAGATGTTATTTAAATTACAGTTAGTGACTGTAAGAGCTAGAGACAATCTGTGTGTGCATCATGATGAAATGTGATAAATATCTGTTTTCATGCACACTTGAAATGTAATTAACTTACTTTTTTTTTACTCTTTTCTGAAAAACTCCCACTTAAACTAGATTTTGTGTGTGTGTGTGTGTGTGTGTGTGTGTGTGTGTGTGTATATAAAGTGTCCATTCCACTAAGGCTGCAATTAACTATTATTTCCATTGTCAATTAATCTGTTAATCCTGTTAATTGCAAAGGAATTGCGTTGCTAGGCAACAGTTCGGGTTCATGTTTAATTCCTGTCAGCGGATGTCATTCACATACTATGCACTACATACTCAACTTGTGAATAAACAATAGTATGTATCTTTTCGGACGTACTGAGTACTGAGAGCCTTCTTGCCAGTTGGAGACGTGTAACCATGGTAACCCGTGCCAACCTCATGTGATCAAAATGACGGTTTGTGAAAATCAATTTCTGAAGTAATTTATAATGATTGATAAATGGATTATCAAAATTTGTTTTTGATTAATTCCCCATCCAATTTTTCAATCCACTAATCAAATTATCATCTTGTGAGGTTCATGACTCACAAGTCAGATCGGCAGAATCACTTGAAAAGAGTATACACAAAAGGCATACAGTAATCATAACCTAAAATATCTCAAAATAATATCTCCTCAAGCTGCTTGCAGTGAAATACACTGAAGTGTTTACCTTGTTGCCATGGATACAGGTCATTTATACAGCCTTGACGTGCTTTTTTTGCTGTTTTGGCTCTTTTTCATTCTGTTTTAATGCTCCGAGTTTCCTCCAAAACCTTGATAATTACTTTTTTTCATTACAGAAACAATCATGAAACACACAGAACCCATGAGATTGGACTATCAAGGACTTTCAGCTACTAACCATGAATCCCCTCATGAAGCGGTGAGCTTATGAGCTAACCCAAACAGTTAGAAGAGGCCCCTGTTTAATGGCCTCTTCAAGCTGAATTAGTACCTTTGGCATGGGGAAGCGTAGCTTGGCCAGTTCCACATCCCCGACCAGTGGGATGGTGATACGATTGGGTAAAACCAGGTAGCTGTAGATGATGTCTTGAATCAGATTGTCAGAGAAACCACTGTACAGACAAGACGGGGGGGTTGAGAAGTTGAAAAGAAGATAAACAGAATCAAGCGATGAATTATTTAATAGACAGTAAGGGTGCCCTTGGGTTATAAATATTCTCTTTTAATCTCAGCTTAGTACAGTGCATTTCTGATTTACATCTGAGAAGATAGTAGGAAAATTGGAGTCGGTTCAAGCATGCTGGTGCTGCTAGCCAACAACCCTCTGAATGTCTATCTGATCCACTAATGACGCAACGCTTCGTGACAAAAACAATGACAATGAGGGCAGAGAATGCATTAGCGCCGGGCTTCCATTTGTTCATTTAGCTGCCGCGGCACAGCTGGAAAAAATATGGAATTACACTGAAAACTCATCATCCGGTGTTATTGCTCAAGGCTGTCCCTCCGAGAAAAACAGTTGTGATTACGGCACAGCTGTCCATACATCACGATGTTGTGGATGTCCTAATCAAAGGTCTGCGTGAACTGGAAGTGATCCTGGAATTCTCTGGAGTGATAAATCTGCAAAACGGGCGGCGGGAAAAGTGCTGCCATGTGAGCTACAACGACATGGTCAGCTGACAAGTATCCTAATAAATCAGACCTTTACTAATAACCCTGATGTATCTATCCCAAGAGCTTTCTAGTTGTCCACTAGTGTAGTAGCTTGTAGTAGCTAGGTGACAGTCTGTATGTAATTGGGTGTTGTAAATTTCAGAAAAGTCTGTGTCATTTATAATTAGCCTAAAAAAGGCATAAAACAAAGGTTTTATGTGTTATATATGTGTCTTATATATGTGTTACACAGTGGCTCAGAGCCTCCACTTCCAAACCCTTTCCTCTAAACTTCACTGTTTCTCTAGTTACTGTAGGGGAGTGTAGAAATGTGTTCCTACAGTGTGATTGTTAGGCTCACAGCTACTTTACAACACCCACCATGTTCCTCTCTGCCCTCAGCTCCAACAGCAAATAGGTCAGACCACAGCTGACCCCAACGTACAGCAGCAAACACGGGCCAACTAAGACCAACTGATCCCTCGGAGACAAAGTCCAACAGCAAACAGTGAGCTTTACTATGTAAAACAGCTTTTTTTCCACCCCCAAAGCATACATATACAAATACTAACCACAAATGACTGAAATACTAACAAGCATTAATGAGCAGTTTTGAGATGTCAAACAACCCAGGTGTCAGAAATGTATAACCAGCCAGCAGCTATTTGTCAAGAGCAAAGTGTAGTTCTGAATTTTAATGGCGTTCCAGGGTTATACAGTCAATACTGGTTTTATTCCTGTCATAAATATAATTTACAGTACAGTATTTGTAATGAGTCATCATAACCTTAGACTAGGGGTCAGCAACCTGCGGCTCTGGAGCCACATGAGGCTCTTTAGCCCCTCTCCAGTGGCTCCCTGTGGATTTATTAAAATGGAAATGAATAACTGTTTTTTGTTTGCATTTTAATTTCTATTTATCATTGTTATAGGTCTATGGTAGGACGGAGTATTAGGGCCACATTGAGGAAAAAAAAATAAATCTGAGATTTCGAGAATAAAGTCATCGGTTTACGAGAACAAAGTGGTAATATTATGATAATAAAGTCAGAAGTTTACGAGACAAAAAATCATAATATTATGATAATAAATTCAGAAGTTTACAAGAAAAAAAAAGTCGTAATATTATAAAGTAGTAATTTTATGTGTTATTGTTATTTTTTTCTCGTAAAGTTATATCTTTATTCTCGTAATATTACGACCTTTTTTCTCGTAAAGTTATGACTTTACTCTCGTAATATTACGACTTTTTTCCTCCGAATATTATGACTTTATTCTGGATATCCCAGATTTTTTCCCCTCAATGTGGCCCTAATACTCCATCGTACATTTGCACTTTGGCCCTCACTGCATTAGACTTATATTCTATATACTTAGACTATAAACTGTGTTACCTTCATCACAATGATCAAATGTTTTGCGGCTCCAAACTGATTTTTTTTTGTGCCTAAAATGGCTCTTTTGATAGTAAAGGTTGCTGACCCCTGCCTTAGACAGATGAGAGTCATTTCAATAGACTGAGGCTTCTTCAGGTGCAAAACCACTTAAAATTCCATTTAAAGGTGCGATGTGTAAGATATGAACAAAAAAAGAACAAACATTATCAACAGAATGTGAAGAAGCATCAATATTATGTCAAAGATGTCGATGTGTTGTGTTGCAGAGATATCTACTGAAATGAGCATGCTAACCAGCTAGCCCAGTCCTGTCTTGTAATACCTCGAGAGGTGATAGTGAGTCACTGTAGCGTCCAGTCTGCCCTCAGTCCAACATGAGAGGATGAAGAAGTAGAGCTGCCCCGAGGGCTTGTCAAACACGTTGAAGGTACAGTGTCTGTGCATGTTTTAATAGTTTGTTTATTGGATTAAATCCAAAGTGGTTTCGCCCAGAGGAAGGCAGGCAGCAGCTCTAGGAGACGGACCTTCAGTTAGCGTGGGAACTGATCCCGGGGGACCGCCCCGATTCCCTGACAGATCGAGACGGGTCTGATTGCAGCTGCTGAAGGGTACCTCCCTTTTCTTACGTACACAGGACTGTAGGAAAGTTGTTTCAGTGTAAAATCGCCTAGATGGACAAAAAGGATGCTATGTATAGAAGAAGAAAAAGTGGGCGTTCTTGTATTCCACGAGCCAATCATAACAATGGTGTCCTGTCCTGTCCTCTACGAACCGATCAAAGCAGCTGTCTAGACAAGAACGCCCCTCCGCGGCTGCAATCAGACTCTACTGGCCGGATCAGCAAACTTCCTGTTGCTGCCATTACACAGGTTAGACTCCACCATCACCAGCCCGCTGCGACTCCTAGCACTGGGGTTTGCGTCGGCTGAATGGAGTAGATACAGCTAACCGCTAACTTCAGGTCCGTCTCCCGGAGCCGCAGTCCCCACCTCACCCTTTGCAGTGAGGAGGAAATGAAAATACTAGTTGTTGTTTTCTCGTTTCTGCCACTTTGGATTTAATCTAATAAACTATCAAAACGTACACAGACCGTACAGCCCCCCGGTTAGCGGCACAAACACACCGATGGCTAAAGTAAACTATACGCCGACGCTACACTCACTCAGTTTCTGCAGTTTGGTCAAATTTTGCGTATTCTTGCCCTGCTGTTAGTTAGTACTTGGCTTTTTATTATAACTGATGATTGTAAATTTAGATTGCATGGACTCAGTAGTAGAGATGAAATGCTGACCCCGAGACGTTTAGAGCATGTGGTCAGAAAGTTACACATTGCACCTTTAAAGACTTCCTTTGCTTCTCTAAAACAGCACTGAAGGAGCACAGACACCATCTGCTCTGAAATAAACTCAATTAAGCTGTCTGTGTTTGTGTCTGGAGTCAGGAGAAACATTCACTTGATCAATCCTCAGCTTATTTTCCAATGAAGCGGCAGGCCTTAGCTCTTCTCTGTGAGCCGATTAGAGACGTTATGATTCTCTGGTGGGGGACTGATCAGAGACGGAGCTTTTCTCCAGCCGGGAGCTGAGTGTGTAAAGGGATTCCTGCCGCATCGGCGCTTATTGCTGCATCTCTGTTGCTCCCTTGGCGTAAACACTGGAACACCCCACGCACCTGCTTGTGTGTGTGTGCACGCAAAGTAAGAAAAGTGGGGACCGTTTATTCATTCATTTCAGGACAAGAGTGCTGATTGCAGACATACTTTTTAATATACAGTATGTACAGTACGGGACTGTGTGTTTTATTACTGTCTAGTGATTGACGTCAAAGACAAATTTATATCCTCCTTTGACAGACAGTATTGCTTTTAGCCTCTAGCATTTATTTTATTATGTTTTTTGTACCTGTGTGTCTACGTCTCTGTGTGTTCTGTGTTTTAGCTGCAAGAAAAATTTCCCCTGAGGGAGGATAAAGTTAAAAGAAAGTTAAAGTTGTGGCTCTAGAGATGGCAGCGCCTGTCTGTCGATCCACTACTTTGGTTCAGACTAAAATGTCTCAACAACTTTTGGATGGATTGCCATGAAATTTTTCGTACAGACATTCGTGATGAACTGTAATAACTTCGGTGATCCTCTGACTTTTCATGTAGCGCTATCATCAGGTCATTTAATTTGTCCGATACTTTGGTTTACGACCAAATACCTGCAAAACTAACGACAATCCCATCAGCCTCAGCTCTACTTTGTGTTTAGTGATCATTATTAAATGTTAGCATGCTCCCACGCTAACCAAATATGGTGAACATGCTAAACATTATACCGCTGAACATCAGCATGTTAGCATTGTAACTGAGATCAGCAACAGAGCCATTAGCCTGGCTGTAGAAATCACAAATCACATACTTTTTCTTTTTACTTTTAGTACATACTGCAGCTGCCCTCACAAAGTACGTACTGTTGCATGCAGTATGCATACAATTGGGACATACTGTGCATTCCAATACCCAAACTACCATACTGTTTAGCATGCCAGAAAAATATTTAATATGTCCCAATACATACTATGTCAAATGCAGTATGCCAAAAAATACCAGGATGTTCTACTACATCTGATCGCATTTTTCAGCATGCAAGCCAGCATGCTTTTCTGGCTATTCTGACCCACAATCCTCTGCACAGCAGATATATGAGAAATAGGCTAGTAGGCTGTAGTATGTCCCCATTGTATGCATTCTGCATACAATCGTACTTTGTAAGGGCAGCTGCAGTATGTCCTAAAAGTAAAAAAGGAAAAGTATGGGATTTGGAACTTAGCCATATTACTTCATTATATCATTGTGCCTTGTACTTTGACCCTCTTTCTCATATATCCACTGCAGAAAAGCATGCTGGCTTGCATACTGCAAAATGCAACCGGATGTAGTAAAACATCCTGGTATTTTTGGCATACTGCATTTAATATACTATGCATTGGGACACATTAAATATTTTTCTGGCATACTATATAGTATGGTGGTATGGGTATTGAAACGCACAGATCGTCTTGTTTTGATTCTGATTCTAAAACCAACTCAACAGCGATGACACGTCAACATGTAAACAAGTAAGAGATCAGTTGCATAATACTAATAACAGGGTTTAGGAGAGACACACTCGGAGGCAGCTGATGTTGTTTGTCTGTCTGCTGCTGCATTCAAAGAACTCTGTCGCTGCAGCTACGATTTCACCATCTGGGCCTCTCCTAGGAGCTGCTAACCCCTCTTGCTCTGCACGTGCCCCCCCTTCCTCCACAACCAACACACCCACACGCATATATTGCATTGCACAAGCCACACAGATCCATTTCCCCCCCCACGGAGGACTCAACAGAAGAGCTGACGTAGACCGTCCGCTGCCTGTGCCAACATGTCTGTCCACAGCAGCAGGGTATATGACAAGCAACTGTAATCCAGAGAAATCGCATGCAGCATTCATGAGTGTGTCACTTTATTTTGAGGTGTAAATAATGTACGAACCACTCAAGACAGCAGCGAGTGATTGTGTTGGGGCTGTTAGCATCTCTTAATCGACTCTGTGCTCAACCCACACAACTACCCCGAGGGAGAAAGACACTTAATATAAGCAAGAATGAGCAAACAGACGACAAGAAGCACATTTCCTCAGCTGACCAGTTTTAGCCCAGTTAGATCATTAAACTATAATCTTAATCTGGTTATTCACGGTAACTTGTGCATGTAAACATACCGCATGTCACACATGTTTAAATAAATATACTTGTGCTCAGTATTGCTTGCGAAAAGACAAGTTTATCTACATCAGCTCAGTCTGGTCAAGCTCTTAATCCCAACAGTAACAAGGACAAGGACAAGGACACCCCCGGCATCCAGCTGGTAAAAAACACATTAGCAGAAAATACTGCCAGTACATTTGGTGGAATGTATCTTATCATACTGGACAGGACAGCTTCTAGTGAAAATACTAGGGGTGGGGGGAAAAAAATTCAATGACATTTTTTTTTACGATTTTGAAATAGACTTTTTAATGCCAGAATCGATATATTTGCTTCATTTGAGTCTATGCGGAGGTAAAAGAAAGTTACCGCTTTTATTGTTGTAGTCCGAGTAACGTGACATCATATCCGTTCTGTATCCGTCACCAAAACAAACCGCAGCAGGCCGTAACGAGCCCCGATGGAGCTGACCATGGATGTATAAAGAGAATGGAGCTAACGGGAAGAGCTAGCGATGGACTTGGAGAAGTTAGAGAAGTATACACGTGTGACCATGTCTGGTTTTCAAAATAAGGTGTTAACAAAGAGAACTGTATATACAACATATACAGTACATATATGGAAATAAGATTGATTGGATTATATTCACCAGAAGTATAAAACATTACATGTCCCTTATAAATTAAATAGAAAATGCCACTAATTTGTGAGGGAAATGTCTTTATTCTTTGATTTTTGGGTTGCTGGAAAAGAAATTAATAAATAATGCCTGACAATGACTGATGATATATTTGACTTCAGGACATCTCTGACTACATGCATGCTTAATGTATTCATTTAGATATTTTCCAAAGTAAAAGTCCCTAGAAGTGTATGATTCAACTTTTTCCCAGGGGCTAGTGTTAAATTTGTTTTATAAAAATCACAATAAATCATAATATTGAATCGCAATACTTGTAGAATCGCAATACATACCGGATCGGCACTCAAGTATCTTGATAGTATCGAATCGGGAGATAAGTGTATCGTCCCAGCCCTATATAATACACCCAAAAAGTCCAGTGAAAGCACCCCCTACATAATGTCTTTTCAGTATCGGGCGCATAATAAATACTTGTTTTTTGAAACTTCATAATCTGGACTCCAAAGTCATTCATAACTGAACCTAATGTTGAATCCATCCTACCCTAAGTCCACCGAAATGCCAAAATGATATTTCATGGTCGCAGTTCGACAGTACTACATGAGTGATTAATGGCATGGAAAGTTTCCTGAAACCAAACACTGCAAACTTGTACTACTTGTTCTGAAACTCAACATTCATTTCACTTTATCTCTTTAACCCACAAAGACATTCCTTGATAAGCAAGAAGATCAAGTTTGAGCTGACTTACTTGAGTCCAGGAATGTCAAGTATATTGGTGAGGCCAGTCCAGTTTATGTCCAGAAGCTACAGGAAGAAGAAAAAGGAAAGAGATATATATAAGTTGAACAGGAAGTAAAGACAGTGTGAATGACTTTAAATTGATTCAAACACTTAACTATAGTGTTTCCTGCCCCGCTGTGCTACATTTACCACTTGGTATATCTCATTTTCTGGCCAACGAACCATGGTGATTTATAACAGCGGGGCCAAACAGTCCCACACGAGTTCCAGCAACACAATATAAATCAAAAGTTCTGTGGATAAGTTGTGTGGAAACCAAGCACTACTTTACCTGCTAGCCTATATTGTTAATCATTTAAGAAAAATGTGTTTATCTCACCACACACCAGTTTGGCAAAGCAAAGTAAAAATAAACTAAAACCTTCTCTCCTCACTTATTGTTTTTAGTTTTTCCATCCAAGATCGCTTGACCTGCATAAATGGATGCTGTGTGCACAATTAGCCACAGTTTATGAGTCACAACAAGAGGCCAGAAGGCACAGATCCTTGTATGAAAAGTGAAGACAAAAACACCTGCTTACTGAAATATTTATAAAAGCAGCAGCGAGCCTCTGGGGTCTCATTAGTGTTCGTGGTATAATGAGTTCAGCGACATGTACTTTTACATGGTTATTATAGAGTCGACACCGAGACAAAACCAACCAATTTCCATTCACTCTCCGCAGCAGGTAAGTCAAATTGGATATGGGAAGAGACGGGAGAAGAAAGTAAATCAAAGAAAGTGTGGATGGCGGATCAGCTGAGACCTGAAATGCAGATCCTGCCTCTCAAGTCAGCTTTGATCCGTCTCTGCCTTCAAGCTGAAGCAGCGTTCCTAATGAGTCTTTCCCACCCTACTTTTCTGCCCGAGTTGCTTACACAGTACTGCAGCAGCAGATGCACTGACGCCGCAGGGGAGAGGGGAGCACTGCAGGCCTGACAGCGTGGTGGGAAGGTGGTGTGGGAGAGTCAAAAGAGGGACTTTTGTTTTTGGTTTTATTAAATTTTAATCAAGAACATTAATATTACAAATCAAGAATGGGTCAATAACAACTATGCGGAAGATGCAATGACTTCTTATATGTTATAACAAAAGGTGATGCTCAAAGTTTTTCAGTAGTTTCATGGCTTTAGTATTTTATTTCATCAAGATATGTGATGATTAAGATTAAGAAACATGGGAATAGGTATTGCAATACACGTCCAGCCGTGTACATTCATCCAAAATTGTTGTGAGACAGGTCAAGACAGTCCGATGAACAAGAGAGCAGAAAGTACACGGTTCTGATATGAATCCAAAGAGTTTCTGCAAAGATTCTCCAACCGGATATATAAAAGAAATTACTTCTTTGACCTTTGGGATGGCTGGGCAAGAAGCATCAAAAGAGAACGCTTTATTTCTAGTGCTAGAGTTTGGGTGCATGGGACTTTGGACTTTCTTTAACTGTTTCCTTGATCCAGTAGTTGTTGCATTTTTGTCACTCAAAAGACTCTTGCTATATGTGAGTAACAAGGATGTACTGAAGAAAGCTAGCTGTTTCCCCCTGTTTCCAGTCTTTATGCTAAGCTAAGCTAACCGACTCCTGGCTGTAGCTTCATATTTAATGTGCAGACATGAGAGAGGTATCGAACTTCTCATCTAACACGGCAAGAAAGCGAATAAGCGTTTTTCACAAAATGTCAAACCAAAATGTCCAATGTGCTCTTTTAGCACAGCTCCTAAAGGTTTTTGAAATGGATTTTCCAGCCAGTCATTACCATAATAGTTTGGTCTTAATGACTTAATTTTGATATTTTATCACATTGTTGCAGCAGAATCGCCCCTTAATACTGGAGCATCTGTCTCTGAAAAAAAAAAGTGACCTATTCCCTCAAATGTACTTATTTTTTCCCTACAGTAAAGCCCAAATATATAAAACGTATATTGATATCAAAAAGAGCAAAGCAGGGTATGTATGCTCAAATTTGAGTCACTGTAACCTGCAGATGTTGGGTATATTTTAGGATTGACTAATTATCAAAACAATCGTCAGTTATTTTCCGATTGACTAAATGATTCAGTGACTATTTGCTCCTAAATCTTGAATCTTTAAGATCATTTTTGTCGATATTTTGATCATTTTGCAGCCTGAAGATTATTATATATTCAATATATTAATTCATGAACACATTAGTGGATGTAAAGAATCTTATATTCACAATACAACCGGTGGCAATAGATGTCACCCCCTGCTTCTTAAGTCCTTATTGAAAGTGTGAGCCAGAGCCATGAACTCTCTTTAGAGGTCTCACAGCAGAATGTGTAGCATCTTATTATTTACACTGCGCTGAGCCCCGCCGTGGCCGAGACCTCTTATGGTCTGGAAATGTTTCTATTTCATTTGGCTTTCAGGATCAGGCCGTGTATGGCACGCTGAGAAGCAGGAAGATGAGTTATGTGGATCCCAGGGTAGAACAATGTCAAGATTCTTTAGCCTACAGGAAATTGCTTTTGCAATTTATTTTCTCTCTTCTCCAGTATACCAATGAGACGTCCCTCATCTAGAAGCAGTGAGAAGATTGAGATGCATAAGCATGTGTGTGTGGCGTGTGTGTGCATTTGGGACTGCGACAGGATTTACTGACTAGAGCTGCTGCCTTCTCCCCTCAGCCTCCTACAGTAATATCTCCACCTTGAGCTTTAGCTGAGTGCCTGGGGTGGAGAAATCTGCCAAAGTAGGGCTGGCTTGGTCTGCGGCTATTTAAAGCTCTGCTATAGTTCCACTGGGTACTCCCATTTGGTATAAATCGGCCAAACATTTTGAAGCTGTGCAGGAGTGGCTCTGCACAGAGGTTTGGACAGAGAGATGGATGAAATGTGACCTGGAAAATATTAGATATGCAAACAACTGGAAGTGTGAAATGTAACACTGCAGATGATGTCAATAGCAATGCGGGAGAAGTTACATCCAATTTACATCACATTATTTCTGCCTGAAACAAAGCAGAAACCCTAGGAGGGATTCGTTTTTATGAGGTGGAATGACGTAAAAAATTACTGAGAGAACCGAAGTGAGGTTTAAAAGATAATCAGGACGTGTTCACAGAAATAGGGCCGACCTTGGCACACATATTGAATAAAGAGAAGTGAAAGAAAGCATCCGGTAAAATGAAAGTATAACACTGAATGGGTAATGTGTTGCACTGCCGCACCATCTCAGGAGCTGGAAAAGATTGAAGGGGACCTATAATGCTTTTGTGCTTTTTCTCTTTCCTTTAGTGTGTTATATCATTTTGTGTGCATGTAAAAGGTCTGCAAAGTTTCAAAGTCCAAAGTCTGAAGAGTTTGGTTAAGCTGACCAATCAGAGCAGACTGGGCTTTTCGGGATATTTATATCTGAACGAACTTGTTCACATAATCTTTGGAGTGAAGTCATATTAGATCATTCCGATGTGCCCTCCCAAAGCTACGTATCCAAGACTACCTAGTATTCTAGCATTTGATTGGCTGAGAGGAAGGGGATATCTGAAGGCTCACATCACATGCAAACATCGTACTTACTGCCAGACATGGAGGAGGCAAGAGCCTTACTGCATATATTCCATTATATTTTGATTTTTGTCACCTGCTGCCTGAATGTTGTGTTTTCCTTTACATAAATAACAACATTTCCACCATAAATTGACGCAGAAAAGGCAGAAATCGGTGCATAAAAATTCACCAGAATGCAGGAAATTAAGTGTTTAAAGCTCAAAAACCTCCCACTTAATATTTGTCCGCCCCCAAATGGTGAAACGAAACCTACGCCCTTGTTAAGGAGAAACCTGTTTCTGTTTAAATCCCAGTTTAATAGCCTCTACCCTCATCATATTGCATGTATTCAGACTGCAGTGTCATTATAACTTTGCTGCTCTGCTAAACAGGTTTAATTGAATTAAATGGTGTCATATTATCAGCGTCTGGACTTACTGGCTTCTTGAGAAAGAACACAGAGAGAGCTCCAATGAGAGGCATGTCACCCAGCAACGGCTCCATCACCACCCTCAACACGCCGTGGATCTGTGGAAACACAAGAGGAACACGGTGTCATACACAGACGTACACAAATGGAGAGCTAAAGGGGCACTCACGCCCTGCCGGCCCTCGACATTCCTCAGCGGTGCAGCCGTTAACCGTAACACACGACAGGTGGGAAACTCGATCGCAGCCTGACTTCACACCTGCCCCGTGTCATCCTCCACCTTCTCCATAACATATTATGACAATTACAAGGATTACGGTACTGGAAGTGCTTTTCACTCGCGTTATGTGGACACCACATAGCTGCTCTAATCCACAACGGAGAACAAAGGATGTTTGAATTCTAGCACCAATATATTTGTTTTTGGGCTATATTTGTATTGACAGGATGGATGGCAATAAAATCTTAGTGAAACAGCAATTACGCCATTGAACCCAATACTAACAAAGCACCAGTGAAACCAACACTAAGGCTCTTTTAGTGCGCATGCAGCTCTTTGAAGTAAATGCCATCGCATTCATTTTAAGACTTTCTGAAGCTCACTTTGAGATGGCGTTTTTTCCTGAAACCGAAAACTGGGAAACTGATCCTTCACTTTGTCATCTGTGAGATTAAATAAGCTCCTTAGAAAATGATATAGAGACTCAGCTGGAAAACTGAACTGAACTTCAAATGTAATTTTAAACGCGAGAATTTGCACAAAAATCATAAAAGAAAAACGAGGCAGTGCCACATTTTACATCCCAATGTTATTATTACACAGTCATCATCATTTCTGTAGCTTTAAAGGAATTGTGATATAAATGTGTTTCAAGTATTGACTTGGCCGTCTTAAAGACCCAACATATTACAGCAGAGAAACGGCTGCAATTTGTTATGCAGCTGTGGTGAGGCGTAGTGGGACCACACAACAGTGATATATTAAATAAATAATAATATCCGTCAGCGGTTAACCCCCACTCCTCACAAAGCCATCAGTAATCTAAGCGTCATCGCGGAGTCAAACGCACCTGCTCTGTGTAATGTGAACCAGCTCAAGGAGTGATGGGGATTGATGTATTAGTGGCTGATAATGAGCTGGGGAGATATGTAGGTCTCCCTGAGTTACATAATGGGAGCAGTGAGTAACAAATGTCTCCCAGGGACCGACCCAACAGCAATCTGTCTCCAAGGAGGCGCACTGATTGTTTTCTCTGCCTGTTATGTTCCACAGCAGCAACACAAAAACGCCAAGGACACACAATAACAACACACAAATACAGTAATGTAGTCAGGCACCGCAGGGAGCCGGGGGGTCTCTCCTCAGGGGGGAAGATGCAAATGCAGAGGTTGTATATTTGTATTTTGGGGTGTAAGAAAATACTGATACACTTGAGTGTCGTGATGTTTTGTGATGCTGTATCGATTCTCAAAAGCACTGCACCAATTTTTACTTATTCATTATTATTATTTAATTTCTTTAACTAATTTTTAGGTTAGGCGCTCAGTTTTAAAGCTAGAATGAAGATACTGGTATCATATGACACTAGAACACCTGAGGAATCCAATGGTACCAACAATGTCATACCAGCTTGTCGTGAAGGAGGCTAAATAACGCTCCAAACTTCCGCAAAATTTTGGCAAGGAAAAACTGGCATGGCCATTTTCAAAGGGGTCCCTTGACCTCTGACCTCAATATATGTGAATATAAATGGGTTCTATGGGTACCCACGAGTCTCCCCTTTACAGACATGCCCACTTTATGATAATCACATGCAGTTTGGGGCAAGTCATAGTAAAGTCAGCACACTGACACACTGACAGCTGTTGTTGCCTGTTGGGCTGCAGTTTGCCATGTTATGATTTGAGCATATTTTTGTATGCTAAATGCAGTACCTGAGAGGGTTTCTGGACAATATCTACCATCGTTATGTGTTGTTAATTGATTTCCAATAATAAATATATATATACATTTACATAAAGCAGCATATTTGCCCACTACCATGTTGATAAGAGTATTAAATACTTTACAAATCTCCCTTTACTATACATTTGAACGGATTAAAGAAATGTGCAATTAATTTACAATTAATTGTAATTAACTATGAACAATCATGCAATTTTTTACTAATATAAGCAAATGTTAATTAATTTGATCAGATTGCACAAATGTACATGCAAATATATTATTTATCAAAGTTTATTTGTTGAAAATTATGTTCATTACAGACACTGAATAGAGGAGGTTGCTCAGACTAGTCAGAGAATAATAAAGTATATAAATATGTATAATATTTTACAATAACATGTCTGTAACACCTTTTTAATAATTATATTTTTATTGTCTCCTTTTGTGTTATGATTCTCTTTTTATTTTGCTTTCTCTTTAGTCACTCTGCTGTATTTGATTTATATATTTATAATTCTGCAGAGAGGTATAGTTCACAACTTCAGACCCACCCGAGAGGTCTTCTAATAAATCTAAGGTGGTTAAAAGACTATAAATACAATAGGAAGGAAGGAAAAAAAAATGTCTGCAGTACAAAAAAGAATTGCCTCCAGCATTTCTCTCTTTGGAAGTACATCATTGCATGACAGCCTCGTCAGTGTTAGTATACAGTACACATGAGCAATTTATACCAGCGTATGATGAAATTATTCACTTGTGCTGAAAGCTTTATATATGCAGACATTTAATAGACGTCACTGAGCAGAAATAATAAGAAATAATATTCTAGTGAAAAGAGAAAAGCTTAAATACTTTCAGCATCCTAGTTTTCATGTGCTGTACAAAAAAAGCTGCTACTGAAAAAGCCTCTTAAATTACAGCTGACAGCTCAGACCTTTACCTGAAGTCACCGTGCCACCTTACATCCAACGCATCATGTTCCTCTTCTGACAGCCTTTGTTCAGGCCAAGACTCGTGCCAGAGGAAAGGAAATAAATCAGACAAAAAGGGAATTTCCTTACCTGGATGCTCTTGATGCCGGCTTTGCAGTAGTAGCGTTTGATGTCTACGTCGATCTCGGTGTTGCCAACAAAGCTGAAAGACAAAAACACAGAATATGTATGATTAAAAATCCTGTACAAGGTTTCCTTCCATTTTTAATCAATTTTAAGAGGACTTTCATGGTTGGATAAATTTAGATATCATAATGTTTTATTCGTTATCTTCATGGAGTTGTTTCCTCCAGATGTGACATGATCGTAGTCATTGAGTTCATTGAGTCATATTAATCATTATAAATCCTGATGGTCTCCAGACCTTTAATGGATTTTCTAAAATCAAACCCCGTTTTTCATACTACTTATGGTGGGCATTTTTCCAGTAATAAGCACTCAATGTACTTACATTCAGTAATCACCTCTCTATATAGTGTTTTTTATTGTTAATGGCAGAGTCCCCCATTCCCACAGTCTTTACATATCTAACATATCTATATCTTTACGTAGCAAATAGTTGTGCTGCTAAACTCTAGTTTTATCTCACTAATATAAACCTCACTGTTTACTGTTCAAGCCCCCTAACACCACATCAGAGCCAAAGTTACTGCTAATGCACACCGAACCTTTCCCACTGCTGCTGCTGCACATTAAAGAGTTGTTAATCAGTTGTAAATACTGCAGGGCGTAATGGAACAAGACGGAGCAGCAGCCACACTGGGCTGTTAGATAGAAGAGCTGCAGGTGACAAGATGCATACCTCTAACTTCTCAGCATAGGTAATCAAGTTTATTGTGCTCTGCTGTTGTGTGGAAAACTACTCGCACTTTGTGCAGCATGAAATCAGATCCCATTTGCAATAATTATTGACTGACTTAAACAATATGACATTGTTTGGCTGCACCATAAACAGACACACCAGGCCGGGACTGATTTTACACATCAAAATCTGTTTACAGGTCTTCAGGCAGTACGACTGCGTGTGAGAATAGTTGTATAAAGCCTTTTGTAGCTCCAGAGGGAGCTGTGCGAAATCTGACAAATTGCCTGAAGCGAGGTCACATTAGCCGCTACTAGCATTACACACCAGGATCTGTCAGCAGTCGAGTGGCATTGTGGGTAATGAAGACATCAGGGTTTTAACAAGGAAGAAGAATACATGGAATAATAAAAGACGATATCTCTGGTTTTACAGCATCGAATTTTTATACCTTTTTTAGTAACTACCCATCATCTGATAACGTTATTTATTACACGGCTTTGTTGAATACGCGATTGGTCAGCGTTCTACGGTCTGTTATTTCTTTATAGAAGACCGCTGCTATGTATAACAGACGTTTGCTATGTATAACAGACTGTTGCTATGTATAACAGACCGTTGCTATGTATAACAGACCATTGCTATGTATAACAGACTGTTGCTATGTATAACAGACCGCTGCTATGTATAACAGACCATTGCTATGTATAACAGACTGTTGCTATGTATAACAGACCGTTGCTATGTATAACAGACTGTTGCTATGTATAACAGACCGTTGCTATGTATAACAGACCGTTGCTATGTATAACAGACCGTTGCTATAGGCGCAGGTCTGATGTCGGACTCGACCGGTGGATCGTTTTTGTGTCAAATTATTGATTTCTTAAGTAAGTAGCCGTGTAATAAGCAGGATAATGTACAGCTAGTGGGTCATTGTTGTGAAATAAACCCCTTCAGGGCGATGAAAGACTGCTCCGCGTTGGGATGCGGCATCGCCCTGCTGGGGTTTATTTATTACATTATCCCTTACATAAGTGCATCGTACTGGTATAATTTTCAAGGTCTGTGGAAACTGGAATTTTTAAACCATAATCAAAAAGAAGCTACAGAGGTATTAAACAACAACAACAACATAATAATGATTCCAACAGGGCTCTGGTGGGCTCACCTGATCTGTAGATCCATGATGATCTGTCGCTGATCCACATTTTCTGAATAAACCTTGACCCCGTTGACCCTCAGGGGCTAAACCGCAACAGAGGGAACCATTATGACCACTGCACCACTCCAGTTCATCAACACTACACAAACACCTCCAGCCCTCCCAAACCCCCACGTGGTTAAGCACAAGGTCGACCCCTCTCCTGACCTCCATATGGAAACTATTTATGAAACAAGCACATGTTACCAGCGACGTGCATGTGCGTTTGCGTTCAAGCTCCCACACACACCCTCGCCAGCTGTCCCAACAGCACCTGCTGCCAGTAGTCTGTGTTGTCACTGCTGAAACAACCCGTGATCAGTCCCAGAACCATGCAGGACCACTAAGCGGGGGCTCACTTTGTCTCCCATGTCGACCTTGCTGAAGCAGAAGGTGCTGAGGTGGGCGTTGGACTCTTTCACCGCCGGCTCGATCGTCTCGTGGAACAGTTTCTCCACAAACTGGCAGATGTACGGCCACATCTGTTTCACTGTCTGAGGGGATACAAACAAAGGAGACTGAACTTTAAAGAGAAATCAGAGTCTTGTTGAGACAAACTAAGAAATGTTGCCCTTTCCCAACATATAATTATCATAAAAAAGGCATGTACATGTGGTTTAAAATATTCAAATGCTATGACTCAGACATGTCAAACAGGGACACCAGCAGATTAAACTTTGATGTCAGCATCTAGATCATTTACTCTTGAGTGCTTTACAATTTTCATCCAGGTCGTTGCCATGGGGATCATGGGGATCACGGGGACGGGGAAGGGTTAATGCATTCCCAGCGCTGCAGAAACAGTCAAAATGTGCTGCAGTGTTCAGCGTGGCAACACTCACAGTCCCAGTGGGAAGAGGAGAGAGCGGAAGAGCGACAGACATCCCATTTACTTCAATTTACAAAATGCAAAAAAAAGAGGGCTTCATTCAAGCAAACAAATCGAGACGACAGCCGCTCAATTCTTTACCTTGTTCAGCCACTCCACTCGCTCTACATCAGGGAAATGGACCTGCAATGGAGAAAGGAAAGCAGATCATCTTTAATATATACTGGTTACAACAAGGCTGATAATGAAACATTTTAAAAGGCAAGTTCGAAATACGATCCATGTGGTGAGATAATTCCACTGGCAATGTGAAAATGACAACGATCGGTTTAAAAGGCTCCCACTTTAGAGGAAATTACTGCACTCAATGTAACAGATACTGAGGTGCAGAATCACCCTCATGAAAACCAAAAGCTTAGACATATTATAAATGTTTGCCTTCATCTCTTCCATTTCAAACAGTGTCAAATTACTACTGTATGTACTGTAGTGTAAATTTCAAGAGCCAAATGAATCTTGCCAATTTCTCTACCAACATCGTTTCAAATTGAATTAGCAAATTCATTCATATAATACTAGTAGACAGGTCATTTTTACAAAAAGGAAACATGGCCAGTACTCCCTCAGATGTCGTGGTGTACAGCTCATGCCAAAGGAACGCCAAAGAACACGTTATCAAGAGCTTGGTATCCTTAGAAAAGATTTAAAGGAAACTGTCATCATATTTAATTCATAATGTCTAATTATTTATTGATGTGTGTATATATGTTTTCTCTTCTTTTTCCCTGTGTTGTTTTTCATGTATTTATTTGTTTTTATTGGATTGTTGTCTACTGACGGGTTCGTTTTTCAGCCCAGTTTGCCTGCTTCTTGTTGTCTTCTATTTTTTGTTGTATTTTTCTAAATAACATGACCTTAGTTTTTTCTTTTTGTACCTTTTTTGTTATTGTTTGTTTTTCTCCTTAAAGGTGCTCTATACGTTATCCAGCACATGCTTTTTAGTGCATGTGAGCGTGCCCCAATGGCTAGCTCATGGCCGCCGCTCTGCACTGCTCTCATACGGCGGTTACAGCTGATAACGTGTCGTTGCAGAAGTGTAGCACCCACCCTCCGGTTCCCCCTCAGGTAAACACTGTTACCTCTTTTAGTTAAAGTCTAAGTTATATGTGTGTGGAAATAAAATCATTAAAAAAATCCCAAATTAAATCCCCTTTCATAACCCATGTTAAAGGTTTTAATTTTTTTTTTAAATGAAAAGCTTCCAAAGCTGCTCTACTCAGGAGCAGCCAGTTTGAAGATGTCACATTTCTCATTAACCTGCTATTCTGCATCGCTATAGCAATACAACAGTGTGATTACAAAAACAACTCAACGAAAAGAGGGCAGAGTGGGTTTCTATTGGGTTTTGATGCATGCAGGAGCTCATTGATATAGAGTGGCTGCTTGATAAAAAAGAAAGATGATGAAAGAAAAAGGAAATGAGGTTTCAAAACAGTCTTTTAAGCAAAGGTCACGGATTTTTTTCCATCCTAACTTACATTTCTACCTGAACGATGCATTACTTTTATGACCTTTCTTTTATCAACATCTTTTTTGTGTTATAAAATAAGTGACATCAGTGCAAACTTACTTTTTTCATCACCAAGTTATTTGTTCAATATTATTGAATTTACAGATAAATTGGAAAACAGAATTAGGATGACCTTAACACTGGTCTTTTGTAATGTCTCCAGGCCTCCACAGAGCTCTACACATATAGTCGTGCTGGGAGACGGAGCTGCTGTTTGACTAATCCTCTTTAACGACCAAAGTAAATCGGCCATCGATTTAACATGAGGTAAAGGAAATGCCTGGGATAAAGTCAATACCGCTGCACAAAGGTGTGCAGCGGTGCACACACCGCCTTAATAAATAACAGATAAACAGCCCTCCTCCCTCCATCACGCTGAATTGAAAGCGTTTACTCCTTAATCTCAACAGTAAGATAAAGTGATGTCTCTGGCTGGAGAGCTGTTGAGATATGACATGCAGTGCGACAGCAACAAGGAGCAGCACTATTCCTCATGGAGGCGGCAGAAGTGCTTAACCAGCATTTATGTCAAAGTGTGGATAAAGCAGTGACAAGAGCAGGGAGACTGGGAACAGAAAGTTCTTGCTAATATGACAGATTCAGGCCTATAGTTTTGTTATGAGGTGGATAATATAATAATAATATAATCCTCTGGAAGAGACGCTGCCAAGGCTTCATTATTACACCTGACACAGTGACCTTATTCACAAAATATAGGTGAGGTAATGGATGATACACTCAATGGGACACCTTTTAAGTGCTGGCTGATAAAACCAAGGTACACAGCAGAAAGTGAGGGTAAAGCATCGTAATTATTCAGCTTGTTGGTGTAAAGCTGAAAATTAATTGGGGGTATGTGTCTGGAAAGTGTAATTAACAGTGAGACTAAGAGAGAGGGTTATTCTCTCTGAGTAGAAACTGCTTTAAATGCACACTGAGTCTGGAAAGTAATCAGGACCTTGACAGCAAACCCAAAATACAAACTTGTTGCCAATTAGATATTATATAGTTAATAAGGCATCAAATATATCTTGAAAAAGTACACCATTCAGAGATACAGTAGACAAACTGTTTGACTCAGCTGACGTGTAGTATCTCCTACTGAGTTCAGACACATAATGCAAACTCGTGCTTACATCTCATAAGTCAGACTGACAGAAGTGCATCCAGCTGAGTTTGTAAAGCAGCGTATTGGCCTCCTCTTTCTTGACTGCCCATGTGACGTGAGAAAATTGGAAAGAATCTCTGCACAGATGAATTGTGACAGATGCGTCAGAGCAAAGCACACCTTGAATAAAAATGACTCTGTGTATTTACTCGGGGTGGGAAGCACCCGAGGCCACACAATACGATATTATCACGATACTTAAGTCACCATATGATCTATTTTAAACATTTTGCGATATGCTGAGAATTGTGATAAGATATATTGCGATTTATTACCTTTTTTCGACTGCAAATTATGCATTTATCTAATAAGATACAGTTTCCTCTCTGTTCATCTCAGAGTTTTCATTCCCATATCTTGAGGTCAGAGGTCAAGTGACCCCTTTGAAAATGGCCATGCCAGTTTTTCCTCACCAAAATTTAGCGGAACTTTGGAGCATTTAGGGCTGTCCTGAATACCACTTTTTGGGCTTTGAAGCTTCGCAGAGCAGCGCGGCGCTACGGCTGACGTATTCTTCTGTCTATCTGTCTCCATCTCCCCCGTTTCAGTGCCGCTGCTGCACTACTGTACACAGACGTACCTCTAGACACAACAAACAGCGATATCCGTCTGAGAACAACTAATAATAATCAATAATGTTGAGGGATTATTCTTTAATTCATGGGCTATTTGGGGATTTAGACATTATTATTACATCCTTATATATAAAAAGCATTCGAATAGTGATTTGGTGGTCGAATACCATGGCAACGGCCGAAGCTTCAAAGCATTCGGGTCAGTCGCGTTCTGACAAGCTAACATGCTGCTTGATACCAATCGATTCCCTACTGTAGGTTTCCTAGATTCATATGACAACAGTATCTTGACTCTTAAGACTGAGCCCGCTACAACCTCTGAAAGACAGAATAGCAGCCGTCGGATTGTTAAGAGGTTAATACTTTATACAATAAAAGATCGAGACTTGACGTCCGTGTATTAATACAATATTGCCACACAAAATATCGTGATGCTGTATCGAATTTTTCCCCCACCCCTTATATTTACTGCTGGTAATATTCTAGTAATGTTCTATATATGACGTGTGTAAATTCATCATATGTAGAACATTACTATGTAATATTTCATATATGATTAAAATGTAAGATTGATGAATAATGGCACTTTTTCACTTATTTACTTTGTCATTTTCTAATCGTTTTCTAAACGTTTTGATTGATAGATTAGATCATTTAGCCAGCATTTATGGAGAATATATCATGTATATGTATATATATATATATATGGAACTGTTGTGATGCTTACACATATACCTGACGAAGCAGAGCAAAATGTCTCATATATTAATAGATACAACAGCAGTTAGCGAGACAGTATGTGAAATGTATTCCGATGTGATCCATATCGTTACTTTTAATGTAAGTAGCCGCTCCACCAGCCAGCCAGTGACTCATCCTGATGAATAGCCGAGGTATAAGCTGTAACGAGGAGTGCTCTTTAGCAGTAGAAGTTTGGGAATGGGGGCACTTCACTAAAAAGCCTTTGTGAAAGCAGTGCCATCGTGTCTATTAAGACTCACTTCTGCCTGGTGGGGAGAAACTGCCACTAGCAAAGATTTAGGGAGCTATAACAGGCGAAAATGCCCACCTCTGATGAAAGCGCAGTGTAAACGCAGTGATATGAGCTCAACTGGGGCTAATCAACTGCTGAAAAGCCCTGAAAGGTGTAATGTGAAGCACAGCCTCACCAGGTATGACCCGAGTTACATGTAGTGCTTGCCTTGCAGTTTCTGTTATGAAGCACAGACTTAGAGGCCATTCATTAATGCCCCTTTCCCTCTAAGTAGGATGCTGTTGCTCTACCACATCTAGCATCTCCACCCCCATGTAATAGCCTCCAGGCCTCCTCAGCCGTGCGTCAGCAGAATAAGCTTTTTACTGTTCTCAAAACATGAAGCTGCGCTGAGCATCTCGAAGCAGTTGAGCTGCAACTCTGGGATGAGTCTGATAGGGAAAGTCTAGTTTGATAAGTTAAGAAGCCGACACTTGAGGCTCACTTTAATTTGCAGTTCATTTAAGCTGTATTCTGTGCTTGAATAGATCTCGATTAAATGCAATCTAAACTGTTTCCTTAGCGATTTCCAAACTAAACCCCCGGAGACCATCTGGTGTCCTAAAAGAGGTTTTAATGAATAGACATCTCTCAATTTCACACCAGTTTCCACTGCAGAAGATATACAGCGCCTTAATACATATGAAGGAGCCAGTTTATCTTTGCCCACCGGACTTTCAGTAGAGTTAACTTGTGCATGTGTTGCAGGAGTCAGCAGGTAGCCCGAGAGTGAATCAATCGATGGATATGGAATTTAAATTATGGATGCATAAACATTGTACATCCTTCATTAGGGGAAGTAAGTGCATTAATTTATCTTGACACCGTAAAAAGAGGCCAAGCCATTTGCTTTCCCCTTGATGCTATAATCCAGCTCTCAGCAGTTAACAACATGGATTACATGGTGTCTTACAGATCTCTTTCAAAGGCAAAAGTGCTGGAGAAAACTCACCGACAAAAATGATATTAATTTTGAGGGGAAAACACTGCCTGCAGGTAATCTTCAAATATTTATCTCTAAGATATCATCTGAGTTGCAACTTATTTCATCTCATTGATTATACATACTGGCGCTGCTAAGGGTCTTTCAGTAGGGTTCATGAGAAGGTAAGGAATGGAAAAACTCTCGGGATGGGAATAGAGAATCGGTTCCCGTTTAAAACCGGTTCCTAATTGTCCGACTCTATCGATTCCTCTGTATTGATGCTTTCCGACAGTCGCTGTATCGTGTCTAAGTTTGTTTGGGACCGGAGGCCCCCTCTCTGATAATGTGAACAACAAATTTGTGTTGAAATTGTCAGGAGGAGAGCTAGTAACGTTATGTTAGTAGTCGGTGGGCAGTACAGTCCTGCTTGGCTAAATAACGGAGCGACTAACATTAACGTAGGTTTCATTGAGTTACATTATGGTGTGTTCAAGTTCTGTTCAGTAAAAATGACTATTGGGTGAAGGTAAACTCCAACTTTATCATTATGTGTTCAAATGTAAACTAAATAGATCCAGTTGTTTGTCGGAGATGTTTTCACAGCAATATAAATTAGATAACAGAGAGAGAATTATGACCTGTTTAACTTCCTAACACTAACTCTAAGCTGCTTACAGTATAATACATCATTGAAACTACTGATGCCAAGATTTGTTTTTTTAATCAAAGCAAATATTTAAATAAAAATGCAATAATTTATTTCCTATGATCATTTGAATTAGATTTGTATGCAAATAACCACCATAGATGACAATAACAAAGTACAGTACTTTGCACAGTTCCCTCCCACCCCTGGAAAAATAGGACTCCCCAGAAGCTACGGTGTAATTCAAACACTGTAATTTATCATGCATATAATGTTTTTAATGTAAAATATATTAAACATTGAATGACATCAGATCTAAAATGATATTCTTTCATTTAGCACATAGATTTTAAAAGTGGCAGATAAAATTTCCAAGTGGCAGACGTAAAAAAGTGAATTTCAGACCCTGTCCTAAACACTATACTGTTTTAACCCTGATTATTTTTGCAAAGATAACATGCTGCTGTAATAGAGTGAGTTACTGCAAGAGAGATATAGCAGCAGTGTGAATCCCAAAATAACAGGGACCCTGCATATATTGCATATATTGAACATTGAATGACATCAGATCTAGAATGTTATTCCTTCATTTAGCGTATAGATTTCAAAAGTGGCAGATAACATTTCTGAGTGGCAGACATAAAAACACTTGCATGCCACTGAGAAAAAAAAGTGAATTTCAGACCCTACCCTAAACACAATACTGTTTTAACCCTGATTATTTTGCCATGATTACATGCTGCTGTAATAGCTGAGTGAGTTACTGCAAGAGAGATAGAGCAGCAGTGTGAATCCCAAAATAACAGGGACCCTGCATGTGGGCATGTTTCCCTTCCAGCGTGGTGTCTGGTTTACCATTGTACCCTGCTGTATTTAGACTGGGACTCAGTCTAATGTCACACTGCTGCTGGGGACAGCTGCTTCATCACAGCTTTACAGCTCAACTCTGCTCCTCCTTGCTCTCTTGTCAGCTGACTGTTTCTTCCTGGAAACTCAAAAATATTTGTTCACCCAAAAATACCACATGCTCTACAGAGAAAACCAGCTCAAGTGGGATTTAAAGGACATTATCATCATCATCACATTGTGTGTCTCTTCTCTTACTTACCCATGGTGGCAGATCAGAGGTGGCGAGGTTCTGCTTGATACTTCTCTCCTCCTCTTCATCAAAGAAAGCCAGAGCTCTGGTGAGTCTGCTGTGTTTCCCTCCAGTGATTCTCCTCCACCAGAAAAACATAACAAGTCCAATGAGCAGCCAGCTGAAGCTGAACTCGAAATAGCCCAGTGCATAAATGGGGAAAATGAGCACAAAGGTCTTGGCGACGTGAGCCCAGGTGTGGGTGAGCTCGGTGGTCGAGGACACCGAGGTGTCGTCGGGTATGTCCTCAGGCTGAGAGGGATGGGGATGGGGGAAGTTGGTGCTGGAGCTGGGGACGTGTCCATTCTCCTTAGGTGAATGGACTCCTCGTGTGTCTGTCATGCTGTCTCTAGACATGTCTCCAAACTGTTAAAATGCGCATAAAGGTTGCTGTTCCCATGTGCGAAAGCGGTGCCTGGTGGTTCTCACGTTGGCTCACCTGCACACCAGCCCATCGGGGATGCGTTCATCATGGTCCAGTCCAGCAAACAGCATGGTCCAGTCTAGTCCAGTCCAGTCCACAGCTCAGCTCAGCTCTGCTCTGCTCTGTTCTGCTCCACACAGGTTAAATGCTGCTTTCCCAAAACGCACACAGGGATCATGCACCGTGCGCCACCAGCAATATACTATGCGAGTGTCTAGCTAATAAAAAACGACAACACACCGCCATCTGCTGCTCAGTAGAGGTTAACACAGCTCAAAGCAATATCAATGTAATTTTTTTCTTTCTTTGCAACCAAATATAATATTTCTATAAATCTGAGAAAATGTTAATTAGATTAAAATGATTGACATCTTTCCACAATTCACATTAAAGTTTTTTATTATTATTATTATTCCAAAATGACAGTATACGTAGTAACAGCAGAAATCATTAAAAACATTTACATACAGAAGAAGCATAGCGAAAAAACATAAACAAAGAGTTGTGCCAAACATAAAAGGACAACAGAAATGAAACAAAACCAACATACAATTAAAAAAAACACACAATAAAATAAATGAATAAATAAATAATAATAAAAAAAAGCATGACAATAATTTCACTTAAAAAAGTTAAAGATATTGCATACATTCATTGTTTTCA
Source organism: Sebastiscus albofasciatus (assembly GCA_916701655.1). Taxonomy (NCBI): domain Eukaryota; kingdom Metazoa; phylum Chordata; class Actinopteri; order Perciformes; family Sebastidae; genus Sebastiscus; species Sebastiscus albofasciatus. Next base: position 57,161 of record CAKAOI010026542.1, read on the forward strand.
TTGTTTTTTTTGTGTTGTGTGGAAGAAATTGTTGACAGATATAGATCACATTTCTTTCATGGTAAATTTACACTTGTGAATGTGGAACTTTGCTCTGCTCCACACAGGTTAAATGCTCCTTTCCCAAAACGTACACAAGGATCATGCACCGTGCCCTAGTGTAGCTAATAAAAACACAACAACACACCGCCATCTGCTGATCAGTAGAGGTTAACACAGGCCTTCCACTGTATAATTGTCTGAAATATATTAATTATTTCTTTTTTTTTTAAATATTTTTATGAGAGCTACAAGTTATTTTAACATGGAGCATATATATATACTGTATATTTGTATTCTGGGGGTATCGTTCCTATGCAGAGGGTATTTAGTTTATTTACTGACTACACTGAGGGTCGTTTTATATTTTAATAATTTATTTATTTAGAATGAGAATCAGAATCAGAATGGTGTTTATTGCCAGGTGTAAGAGGTATACACTAGGAATTTTCTTTGGTTTTGTTGGTGCAAGTCAAACAGTATAATAACAAAAGAATAGATAAACATTAGAATAAAATAAGAATAAAAATGTACAATTTACAAAATAAGTTATAAACAAAGATAAACATGATATAAACAAATTAAACAAATTAAACAAATTATTATTATTGTGTTGAGTTGAATGTGCTACTTATTTTGTACTTAAAACACCTAAAATGAACCCACACACAACTAGCAGCACATATACTATTAGTGTTAATCATTCAATCGTTTAAACGACATAGAGTTTGTAAAAAAATACGCATTTAGTAATAAAGCGGCCGTTACCAGGGCAACTGCTGTTGACTCCAGCGATCGCTCTGCTGTTGATTAACAAGCCTGTTGTCATGCTGGAGTGACGCGGTCTCCTTGGTTTCAACCAACTGCGCATGCGCAGACGATATTTTACCATCATGGCGGCGTCGCTACAACAATATGAGTTGATTTTCGGCGTTTAAAAAGCCTTTAAATATATAAACACAGATTATAACATGCACAGTGACAAGGTAAGAGCTTTATCTATCACTTAAACTAAAGCTGGGACGTGTTTATTCAGTAGAAATGTCGTGTCCTTGTCTTGTGTTTGGGGTTGATATCATAAAAGTATGTTTATGTTGTGTTTGAGTGAACGTTGATGTGGTCTAACAGTGAACATAAAACATGTGTTTATACAGAAAATAACCAAGGAAGACACATGGAGACCAGCTGACCTGAGGAGACACATCAGGGTGAGTTTTTCAGAGTTTAGGAAAGCTGGATTTATATCAATAGATAGATAGATAGATAGATAGAAAAATAGATACAAAGATAGATGGATAGATAGATAGATACCAAAGATGGATAGATAGAAGGATAGAAAGATGGAAAGATAGAAAGTTAGATAGAAAGATAGATGGATAGATAGATGGATAGATAGATGGATAAATAGAAAGTTAGATAGAAAGATAGATGGATAGATAGATGATAGATAGAAAGTTAGATAGATAGATAGATGGATAGATAGAAAGTTAGATAGATGGATAGATAGATAGATAGATAGATAGATAGATAGATAGATAGATACCAAAGATGGATAGATAGAAGGATAGAAAGATTGATAGATAGATAGTAACTTTATTGATCCCAAGGGAAATTCAAGTTTCCAGCATCACAGTTCCATAGTGCAAAACATGTTAGTAAAAAGGCAGTAAAGAAGTTAGTAGTGCAAAGTACAAAATTCAAAAAAATATACCAGATATAAAAATACAAGGAGATGAGGAAAACTGTTAAAAGTGAATATAGTGCAGGGTAACAGCTGTGATACACCACTATTAAAAAAGTATATCAGTAGTGTTACGAAATCCTGGTGCAACATGAATATTGAGGCTCCCCTCTCCCAAGCTCCCAAAGACACCCAGCAACGAGGAATTTGCAGTCCTTTTAAAGTTTATTTACTCATCTTCAGGGTAGCAAAATAATAAACAAAACACAACCTCAACAACCTAAACTTACCTACTTAAAATAAAGGAAACAAAAGACAAATACTAACCTAACTCCTACTGAAAAACAGGAGAAAAAAGGGTTAAACAAAAGGCTGCCTACCCCTACCACACCTGGGCTGTATTATTTGTTTGCAAATGTCATTACTGTTTTGGTGGCAGTTGAGAAAAAGGGAAAGCGGCTTTTTGAATCGGTGTCTTGAGGCTGAAACCATCAGCTCCCTGGATCAATCTCCACACCTACACCCAATCAGCCACCTTGCCAAGCATACCTGCAGCTCATCACACACACACACACACACACACACACAGACATCACAGAGAGAGAGAAGAAAAGGATCCAGCACAGAGCACGTTACAGCACATACACAGAATACAGAAATACATTTTCATACAACCTTGGGGTCGTAACAGTAGACAAGATTACATCCAAATCATATGAATGGCTTTGTTTTCTCTTTTTTTTAGGAAGAAGGACATAGTGTTGACTACATCAGGAGGCGAGACGACAATGAAAGGAAGCAGCGTGGTGGTGAATCCATCGAGAGACGCCGCAGGGACCCAGAGAAGGAGTCCAGACGAGAGAGGGACAAACCCAGAGAGAGTACAAGGGAGAGGAGAGATGAGGATGAAAAAGACAGATATGCAGATCGGCGGAAAGAGGGTTCACGGGATAGGAGAAGTGACAAGGACAGGGACAGAAGAGATGACAGGGACAAGGAGAAGAAAAGGGAAAGAGACAAGTTGGTAGATGGGAAGAGGTACGATGATGATTACAAGAGGAGAGAACGGGAGCATGAAAGGGAGAGGGATACGGAAAGACGCAGAGATAAGGAGAAAGAGAGGGAAAGGGACGGAGACAGACGCAATGAGGAGGACAGGAACAAAAGGCGGGAAGAGAGAGACAGGGAAAGACGGAGAGAAGAACGAGACAGAGAGCACAAGGCTGAGAGGGAGAGTAGGAGAGGTGGAGAGGGAGAAAGAGATCGGATGGAGAGGCATGAAAGAGAGAAGAGGGATTGTCTTCGAGAGAAAGAGCGACACAAAGATGAATATGAAGACAAGAGGAATGACAAGGAAGGACGAGAGAGACATGGAGACAGGAAGTATTTGGAAGCGAAGGAGGAAACAGGTGAGGCCACAGCAGTGTGCACATTTAGCTCACCATATTCACAGGATAGTTATTTCCATATGGGGTCATGTCTTTCTTATTTCAGAGCACAAAGAAGAACAGAGAAGACACAAAGAGGAGAGAGAGAGGAGACACAAAGAGAGAGGACATCATGTAAGCATATAGAAATAAATGAATTAACATTTTGCCTATATACTCTAAAGCATTTCACTTCAGAGTTGTGGCTTGTGTGTGGATATTTGCTGTTCTCCAGGATGAAAAGCGGAGGCACGACAGCGAAACCAGGGAGCATCGATACTCGAAGGGGTCAGGCGAAGAGGTCAGGCGTCACCATGGTGACAGACATCCAGCAGAACGGGACAAACACAGAGAGAGAAGGCACAGAGAGGAGGAGGAGGAGGAGGAGGAAAGAAATCATCACAGAGACAGGACCAGCTCCAAGAAATCTGACAAAAGTCATAAGCCTGAGACTAAAACTGAGGTTTGTGTGCCCATAAGTTGTCTGTAATAGATCATTTTATTTTCTCTTTATGGTTCCCTAATGGATTGGATGGCTTCTTTTCCCTCCATTTGTCATTTTTGTGATCCAGGATCTAGCAATGGTACCTGAGCACCAGAGTATGACAGATGTAGGAGACACAGAGGAGCCTGTAAGATGCTTGATTACTTTGCGGTGCATTTCAGGGGACTTTTGTTTTTAATTTGGCGGTTTTTCTTCTTCTTCTTCTTCTTCTTCTTCTTCTCATTGATAATTGACTGAACATAAACAATATAATATCAAGCCAGTTACAATGGAGTTTGTTCTCGCAGCTACATTTCCGTTGCTTCTTGCATGAAAACAAACCATATTTCAGCTCATGCTGCTGGTAGGCTGAAACTTGGTGTTTTTATTTGGTGTGTGAGCCATATACTGTCTGCACTGCATGCTACAGTATGCACTCTTTTATGACTATAGTACATTCAGCATCAGTTTCACTGCAGTGCTGCTTCATCCCAAAGAATTTCTGCACACTTATTTAATATATTTTCTATTTCATGCATTTATGTAATGTCTGCAGGTTGCCAATGATGAAGATTTGGCTGACCAGGAATATGAAGATGACTTTGAGGTAATAAAACAGTTTTATAATTACGAAATAGGCTGCATACTGTAAAACCAAATTCTATTGTTTTTAAAGGGACAGTGTGTAGGATTTGGTGGCATCTAGTGGTGTGGTTGCAGATTGCAACCAACTGAGTACCCCTTCGCTCACTCCTCCCTTTCCAAGACAGCGGTAACGTGAGCCGTGGAGTGCAAGTACGGTTTTGTACTCTGCAGTACCACAGTTTCACAAGTGTGTCGGAGAACTACGGTGGCCTTCAGGTAGCATAAACACATGAAAGGCTCTCTCTAGAGCCAGGGTTTGATTTGTTCATTCTGGGCTACTGTAGAAACATGGCGGAGCAACATGGCAGACTCCGTGAAGAGGACCCACTCCCTTTGTAGATATAAAGGACTCATTCTAAGCTAACGAAAACACAACGATTCTTAGTTTCAGGTGATTATACACTAATAAAAACAGTTATGAATATTATATTCCATTTCTGCTAATAGATCACCCGAAATGTTACACACTGTTCCTTTAAGTTTTCTCATCATGTTTAAATTTTGTTTTTTAACATTCATTTACTCATTTTTGTGCTGCTTTGCATGCTGTAATCGATTTACGTTCAAAGAAAGCGGTGAGTATTCAGAGCATTTACAAGCGAATCCATTTTCATTCTTGCAAAGTTTGTGCTCACGGCATCTTTTTTTTATTTTGCGTTATACATATTGCATGTAATAAATTATGGGATTTCTCTGTTGAAAGGATTATGAGGAGGATTTTGAGGAGATGGACGAGAGCGAGAATGAAGGTGAGGACGAGAAGGAGCCACAGCATCCAGAGGCGGGTAAAGAAGAGAGGGAGGAAGTGACATCGCAAAGGAGGAAGGAAATCGAAGCGATTCAGAGAGCCATGGATGAAGAGAACGAGAGAGTCGGAACAGCTCAGTCCAGACAAACTATGAGCACAGAGGAGGAAGAGAGGCCCAAATGGTCCAGAGGTACAGCTCTTTCTTCTGTCTTATCTAAAGCACTTGGTGTTAATGCATGTTAGTGTACCCAGATTAGTTTCTTCATGTCTGATCTGAAGAAAATGTCTGCATATTTTGTGTAGTATTATAGGGGACATAATGCATCTTTGCTGCTCTGTTGATAGGATCAGAAAAGAACCAGAGTAGAGCCTCCCAACGTGGGAAGTTTATCGACTTTGTGGCCGCAAAACAGCGTGAAGTCAGCAAGAAAGTCGCCACAAAACAGAAGTAAGTTAACCTGCAAAAACGATATAATGTTAAATGGTCTGTAATATGATCAGATACTCATGGTGACTCACTTTTTATGATCCGGGGCACTTTTGTCTTGGAATCGTGAACAAGGATTTCTCATGTACAGAGTGTATATGTTCTTTAATTGTACCTTCAATGTGTACTTTTTCAGGAAACGCAGTACAGAGCTTCTTCGCTTAATTGATCTGGATTTCTCAATGACAGTCTCCCTGTTGGATCTGCCACCGGTGAATGAATATGACATGTATATCAGGACCTTTGGAACTGAAAACACTAAGCAGGTCAGTATTTGTTCTCTTTTACTTTAAGGAAAATATTTCATACAGATTAGCGATAGTCCATGTCTAAATATCGTCTTCCTTGTCAGGCTTACGTTCAGTGTAATGAGGATAATGCAGACAGAGACATCCAGACAGACGAGATCGAGGTGTGTGAGAAGTGGACGCAGCATCCTCCGGAGCACAACGGAGCCTGCGGGGGTGAGGAGAAGCTTGTTAAAAAGATTTTCTCTCTGATGTGCTTACATGTAGAGTTCAATAACGGTGTTTTTGTTTTGACAGATCCAAACCATTCCCAGGAAGCACGAGACAAAAGTGAAATGAACTTCGATTCACAGCGTCTGACAGCGTTTCTGCGCTCAGCCTCTCAGGTTGTCATTTTACTCGTACACAATTTTAAAAATATAACACTTCTTGACTTCCAATATGAAGGTTTTTTGTAGCCTCAGCTAACATCTGCTGTCTTTTGTGACTGACTCAAGGTCATGGTGATCCTGTTGGAAGAGGATCGAGCTGAGAGGAAATCCCTGAGGAAGCTGAAGTCTCAAACCGACACACCGTCTTTCAGCGATGGAAGTTTACAGCTCAACACTAAGTTGCCTTTTCTTTATGGTACATTTTCACCATTTTCCCATTAGTGTTTTACCAGTTGTTAGTTGTTATTTGCACCTTGTGGACTATAGCAACTGTTCAGAATATGCTGTATAAACCAGCACATGTGTACCTCTTCCCATGGATTGCACCATTTTTGATTGTCAATTGCAGATCGCCCCATCAGCCTGGTGCACTTCTCTCAGGTCCAGAGGCACACCATGATGTCAGTCCACAGCCCGACAACTAAGCCCAGCGCTGTGCGTCTTGACAGCTTCACCCTCATCTGCATCTGGAACATCTGGGAGCCGTCCAGACCTCAAAGAGTCCTCGTCTACGAATCTGAGGTGACACATTCAAGTTTCTTTTCTCAGTTGTAGCAAAGTTAGTTGTGATAAATAACACAGCTTTTCTGACATTTTAGCAAGGCTAGTATTTATTAGCTCAGATTTAACAATTTCAATATACTGAGCATTAATCGTCTGCTTTATTGCCCTCGAAAATAATAGTGTAAATCTCCATATTCCATGATGTGAATATCCCAAAAACCAGTCTGAAAATGTAACATGCACTAAAAAACAATTTAGTGACCTGAAATCAAATCTGCCAATAACTCATAGAGGAGCCAACACACATCTATGGCTAACATCCACAAAAATGTACTGACAGTAACCCTTTTTAATGCTCACTGCTGCAGGTGCAGTGCTGCTGCTTCAGCCCTGGGAAGGCTATATTGGTGTTTGCAGGCACATCGGTTGGCTCTGTGGTGCTGTGGGACCTGAGGGAGCAGGCTAGTGACCATTACCGCCTGAAGATAGGGGAGGATGAGTGGACTTTCCGGCAGCCGACCTTCTCCACTGGTATGTTACAGATGAGAATACGTGGACATGGCTGGTTGAGATGATAATACCACCGATGAATTTGTGCTACAGAGTTTGAAACTGAGATTTTCCCAAAGATGTAACGATTTCACTCTTGCCATATTATAATTTTATGTTTTGTATGATACTTTTTGTGCCTTTTCCCTCTACTTTCTTCTCTGTTCCACTGTACCTCAAATTGTGTCATTATATAAAGAAGATGGTGATTTCCTCATGGGTTTCTCCAGGGTTCACCAAGTAAAAGAGGACCTATTATGCTTTTGTGCTTTTCCCTTTCCTTTAAAATGTAAAAGGTCTGCAAAGTTACAAAGTCCAAAGTCCACGCCAAAAGGGAGAAACACTGCTCCTGAACTGCCTCAAACGCCTCTCTTGAAGTCCCGCCTTTTCTTCCGTAACATGGTGATGTCACCAAGTAACACATTTGCATAATACCTGCCTATTAGTTAGCTTGTCACACCCTTAAACAAAGCTACAGCAGTTAGAGTGGAGCTGGAGCAAAGAGTCCGAAGTGTTTAGTTCGGTTGATCAATCACAACAGAGAGGGCCAGCTGACCAATCAGAGCAGACTGGGCTTCTTGTAGAAACCCAAAATATAAGTATGCACCTGAAAATAAACACAATAGGTCCTCTTTAACTTTAAGACATTTTGAATACCACATAGAATACAATGTAATACTTAACTCACAGTCATACTGATATGAAAAATATCAATGAAACCAGTAGGGATGAATGGACGGATTAATCAATAATAAAAGAACTAATTTATTTAAGGTGCACATATGAATTTTACATAAAGTCAGAAGTCTGGAACAATGACACTGGGGATTTTCCAGACAGTTTTTGCTAAAACCGCATGCAAAAACAAGTAACACTACTGTTGACTGCAGGCTAGAAAAAATATTAAAGCTCTTTGATATTGAATTTTTACCTTCTGAGGCGTTTTTGAGGAAATTGAAATCATCGCCTTTCAAGCTGTTAAATAGACCGTGTCATTGGTCGCTTTAATTTCCGCAACCTTACACCAAGCATGTGTTTACCGAGCTTTTTCTGTCTCCCTTTATTTTGAGAATATAAAGCCCTGTGATCTTTCACTCGGTCCTCTTTGTTGTTGTGTATTTCACTCTTTGCGCTGCAAGGAAATGAATGTCAGCAGGCAATAAGAGGCAAATATGCTTATTTACTCTATACGGTGATTCAAGACAGCCTCTGCCCTTCGTCTCACTTAAAGTTCAGAGGCTATTTTCTCTCGTAACTGTAGTGTTGATTCAGTGTCTGCTCTTGTCCTCTCTTTTGTCACCTTGTCAACACAGATGCAGTGATGTCCGGCTCGGGTCATTTCTCATCTGTGACGTCTGTAGAAGTCGTCCCCTCCGCTGTAGCAGGGGGGCCGAGGCCAGAGGTCCCCCTGTTGGCATCTGAGGAAGGTATGGAATGGTGTAGGGATAGTTAACACGCTGATTGAAGGTCTTGTGTATCGTTTTATAAATATGCCATGAGCTTCTGCTATTCACAGGCGGGTTTATATTTAATTGTTATTCTGTTTCATAATGCAGAGTCGTCAGGATTGTCATTCCAGCTGGCTTCTCTGGATGAAATCGGAGTTTTAAATTTCTGGGTAAGTTGGGCAACAAAATAAATCCTACATATTTTTTTTCTCTGCACCAGAAGTTTTCAAAGTATGAGGTGCGCCTCCCACCTTCACCTCACGAGAGACACGTGAGGCGAAGATACTGCTGAGGTGAAAGGGACAGGTGCATGCCGCTGTAAAAACAACAGGAAGTTAATTATTATAATGTGGCCCGCTGATTTGGCCCACTCATCAACAGGGTCAGCAGTTGCAGCAGCAGTGGCTGTGACAAGCAGCTCATGGAAGATGCACCGATCCGTGGAAGTGATAAATGAAATGTGACAAATAAATACATGCTGAATTGTTATTTATAATTAAAATTAAAAATCGTACACAAGCAACTTAAAAATCTTCAAAATTAACAGGAATTACAATTAAGGTGAAAAGCTTATTAATCCCCATTGGGGACTAATAAGTGAAAAGCTTATTAGTCCCCATTGTCACCGATATCCGAGAACCTGAGTCAGTATCAGTATCGGTGCATCCCTAAATTAAGGTACTTAACGCCTACATCAAAAATCACACTCCTTCTCGGAGTCATAATTCTGTCAAATCTAAATACACAGACATGATACAAAGACATCCACGGAGTACTGTACATCAGACTACGAGTGTGTTGCAAACAGAAACTGCTAATAGATAATTCGTCATACTTTTAATGATGCCAGTTTGCCAAAATGTAAACAAATTAGGGCTGTCCTCGACCAAAAAAAATTCTTAATCGACTAACACACATATGATTTTGTAGACAAATCGATTAGTTGTAGAAAAAAGTAGAAAGAATCACACAAAGCACCACTTTAAACAAATATAGGCTTAAAAGATTGACTCCATGGCGACATCCCTACTGTTCACATCCCTCAAAATGATGGGAACTGTATTTCCAAAACTTTCAGCATGATTATAGCCTAAATAAAACTAAGACAAAGAATAATAGTATGAGTGACAAATTCCATTCAGTTCAGTTCAATCCAATATGAAAGTTTTTCTGTAGCAGGCTCAGAATGTCCCTCCCCTCTATCCTTTTATATACAGATATTTGCCCAGTGTTGAAAACCTGTGCACAGAGCGATTTTCAAAAAGTTATGCCATGACGGACTTGCATGATTTCCTCTCTGTGTCCTTTAGGTGGTAGTGGAGCTCCCAAAAGCCAACGAGGCAGGCTCTCCAACAGATCTAGGTAAAGATGTCACATTTCAGAGCACTCCTATTTTTCCGCAAACATACTCATCTTTCTGTCACATGTGGCTCCAGCTTCAGCCTCTCTCTCTCTCTCTCGTTCTCTCATGCAGGGCTCAGGCCCGGCGGCAAAGTGAAGTTACTTCACAGCTCCCATCTCCTCACTGCTGAGAGGTGAGATTGATAAATAGCTTGAGATGATCATCCGTCACTGCCACTCACTGGGCTCAAAATACCCCACAATGTCTTTGCCCAGTGGAACACAGCTGCTCTGTCGCAGTCATACGATCTTGTTTGTTGTGTACTACGGGCTGGTGTTTTTGTCACCTCAACATTTGATGGGAAATGTATCTGTGGTTGTATATATATATGTGCAGTGTGAATGTGATTAAGTGTCGTGTTCTACTTTTGCACAGTTTGTTTTTGGCTGGGAATGCGGTAACCTTTGACCTCCGGTTTGGCTTTTTTCCTCCCTCCTCTCTTGGTCTGTCTATCTCTCAGGGTATCATCACGAGATGCAGCGAAAACAGGGCCGTTACAGACACTGCATTTAAAGTTCCTTCCAACAGACTCCAATCATTTCTTTATCGGCACCAATATGGTGAGCATCATCTTGTCTGCCATAGTGTGATGTCATTACAAATTAAATGGATAGTTCGGGTTTTCTTTAAGTGGGTTGTTTGAGGTTCTTATCCATAGTCAGTGTATTACCTACAGTAGTAGAAAGAAGTAAGTAGTAGTAGTAGTAGTAGAAAGGCCGACCTAAACAATTCAATATCAGTCTAAGTGTATGCTATATTTACAATATTTTTACCACTTTACCTTGCCGTGAGACAGCCCTTTCTGACAGGGAACTGAAGCCGTTGTATCAATCTTTGTTCCCCCCAAAGCCACCAGACTCCATTGAAAAAAACAGTCATTTTACCTCACACATGTTTTTTTTCAATGGAGTCTGGTTGCTTGGTGAAAGCATAGATAACAGCTTCAGTTCCCTGTCAGAAACACAGACTGTATAGCTATGTCACGGCAAAATAAACCGGCAAAAATATTCTAAATATAGCGTACACTAAAACTGATATTGATTTTTTTTAGGTGAGTTTTTCTGTTAGGTGGCTAAAAACTTCTCCAAACTGGGGTCATGCCGACTGTCATTTACTGTAGGTAATACACTGACTATGGATAAGTACCTCATACAACCCCACTTGAAAACACCCAAACTGTCCCTTTAACCCGCTCAAGAGATTTTGAAACTATTTCCAACCCAATGCCCCACAGTTGCAATTTCATTTTGTGCATTAATATCCTTTCTTTCTAGGGTCTGGTCAATCATGAAACGAGTCACGGTTTGAAGGCTCCACCAAAGTTTTACAGGTTTCAGGAGGCCGGAGTCCGACCTGTTGATGTCACCTCAATCCACTTTTCTCCCTTCAGGCCACACTTGTTCTTGGTGAGAGTGAATTGCCTTCTTTGTTTTTAGTCAATATTTGTCTCTGATACGTCCTGAGTCCAGTTCCTTAGACATAGAGAGAGACTAGTGAACTCAATATCAAATCCTAATATCCTCCTTGTGGCGGCTTGAGCATCCGTCCAGAAATGCTGGAAAATGGGACAAGACCACCCAAACCACATTGCCTCCAGCATTGATTCTGAGGTCCAATTTTTGATTTCATTCTTGGGGTTATGAAAAACCTCAAACTTCCAGCAAAAGTCTCTCCAGCTTTGTGAATTTGCAGTAGTCTTCTGGGTGTGGATGATGACACCTTTCCTCTGGAGAGATTTCAATGTCATTAAAAGCATTAAATTAATGTATCATAGAAATGCAGGGATTTAATGCTGTGCACAAAAGCATCTAATTTTTTCAGGGTGCTTTGATTATGATCCAATCCAGAGATGGTGATCAACGTTTGCCATCACAGCAAATGCCAAAAACAATAAACTGGCCTTGGTGATCTCATAGTGCAGAACAGAATCAATTCAGCATGCCAATAAGACCATCAAATAAAAGTACCATAAATATAAAAGATAATCTAAGACTATAATAAATTATATAATATACTTTCCCCTGTCCTGATTCCAGGTGGGCTGTGGGGACGGCAGCATCAGGCTGCATGCTGTCAGCCATGAGCATCCTGTGGCAGAGTGGAGGAACGGTACCGCTGGGGAACCGGTGGTCTCGCTGCAGTGGACCCAAACCAGACCAGCAGTCTTCTGTGTGCTCGACGCCGCCTCGAACCTCCACATATGGGACCTGCTGAAGAATGACGGCGAGCCCGTGGTCACCGAACGGATGGACTCGGACAGGTAACATCAGACGGACATGAAGGATGATTTGTTATATTGATGTATGTGGTGTTCATGCTCTGCTCTCCTCTCCTCTCAGGGTGACAGCCATGGCTGTGTTTGGAGACTCAGGACAACAAAACACATATTCAGGAATAGCACTGGCACACGAGTCGGGGAAGATAGAAATGCAGTATTTCACTAGACATTTTACTGCGCCCATTACTGCAGAGGAGGAGAAGTTGGAGAGTATGATGACTGAAGCCTTCTGAAACACCTCGAAGCATCTTGTATGGCTGCATTAACTGCATTTTAAAACTCTGGAAGAGCATAAAGATCAATTTATAAATCAGTTTTTTTGCACTTTGTATCTATGTAATATTTATATTTGATGTGTTTGTTAGTAGATATTTTTACATGAACACAACTATGAGATGGCTGATGATACCAAAGATCCTCTACAGGGGCCTCAATATCATTTAATATCTTCCATAAATACATTATAAGAAACACATGATGTAAATGTTTGTTGATAAATAAGTTTGATATTAAATATTTTGATGTATTAACAACTTTAATTTTTATACAATAAACTGACTATACCTGTGGTTGTGTTATTTAATTCTATGGCAATTTTTATTTTTTTGTTACATAATTTTTTAAAAGCACCTGCCTAATCCTGGTTTAAGTATGTTTAACCAGGGCCATAGATTTTAGAAATTTAACCCAACACAAAAATAAACACTAAAATATTTTCATTATTTGGAATTTTTAACATTTGATTTATTCAGTTTACAGTTCAGTTATATTATCTCTAAATTGTATTCCCCAACATGATGGTCTTTGTTCTGTGAAAATGGTATCTTCAAAATTTAAATAAACATCTTTTGATGAGTTAAGAAAACCAGCTCTGTTTTCAGCTTAAACGTGGACTATTTAATATGTTTTATTTCATCAGAAAAATAATTTAGTCCCCAAATTTGGAGACACATGGTTTTCAGGGGATAGATAGATTCTGCACTTTGTAAAGAATGCAATTCTGTTGGTGAAATAATTATTTATTTATTAACTTATTAATTTATTAATTCATTTATTTATTTATTTATTTATTGGCCTAAAAGTAAAATATGCTATACTGTGTCCAAAAAATATCAGCTTATACATCTATCTATATATATCTATTTATCTAGTAAAGGATGTAAACTTAGAAAAAGTACTAGTAGTAGTAGTAGAACATGACCTTAGTGTCCTCAATGGTTGGTACAGCCCTGTGTTATACAGGGACACTTTAATTGTATTTATTTAATTTAAATAAAGATGAGAAACTAGCTACTAACATTTAATGAGAAACTATTTGAAGTTAAAGTTTTGCGACCTGCTGCCAAGGATGTAACCCAGCGACCCCGTTGCCGAGTAACCCGTTGCTTAGCAACAAAGACGTACAGTAGCCCCTTCGACGCTGGGACCCAGGAGAACAAACTTTTAGCACAAATTAATCTGCTTTGTTTATTGTTTTTAGCTAAATTAACTTGATATTGTGTAGAGTACAGACCTATTGCTGCATCCGGGACTACATAGCTACAACATTTAACTTAGTTTAACCAACTTTTAGGCTGATAAATCTGAATCTTTATAGAAAAAAGGAGTAGCTAAAAGGTGAGTTATCTTTGTTTGTCTTATGATAATGACTTGAAAACATGTTTCTCCCACTTTTTAATTAGTTTACCCAATATATTACCAAGTATTATTAAACAGGCTACAGAGTTGTAAGAGGTGCTTAGAGGTAAGAAACACTATTCAAACACTAAGTAGCCTATTAGAATAAAAATATACTTTAAGTAGACTATCAAAAGTAAAAGTACTCATCATGCAGAATAATTACCATATATGATTGAATCATAATTACTGATACATTAGCCTAATGTGTAAGCATCACCACTATGTTGCAGCTGGTAAAGGTGGAGTTAAAGGACTACTTTATATACTGCAGGGTAGTTTAACCCATTATAATATCATAATTTATTAGTTAGATTATATTTTGTATTAATAATCTCAAAATTGAAAGTCAAAAGTAACTAGGAGCCTAACTAATGTTAGTTAAACATAGTGGAGTGAAAAGTACAATATTTACCTCTGTTGTGGAGTAGAAGTATAAAGTAGCAGAAAATTGAAATACTCAAGTAAAGTACAAGTACCTCAAAATTGTACAGTACTTGAGTAAATGTACTTATAGTTACATTCCACCACTGACCAAGAAGCATAACATCTGTATCCCGCAAACTTTATTTGTCGAATTTCCAAACAGATAATAGACATCAAGTGACATATTCGCGTATTAAAATAGCATAAAACGGAGCAGATAAAAGAAAATTAAAAAAACAGGATGGTCCCCATGTTTTCCTAGAATTTTCAGATGACCCTTTTAGTGTATATTCATTGTTTTCCAGCTTAACAATGTAAAATGTCCCAAATCCAAGAATGATGAATTAAACAAGTTACAAAAGCTATTAAGCCTTTCAAATTGTTAGATTTTACCAGTGTAAGGGTGGCCACAAATAAAGCAGTAATTGCAGATGGTTTGCACATTTCGTTAGCTACCATTTTTTTACAAGAAAATAATATTCAGACACCACTGGGCTTCATATGAAATCAGATTCTGTTTGTGTTTCTCTACAGTGTCCTGTACAAGCAAATGTCACCAGCAAAAAGGAGACTTTTTCTGCAAAAGTGCAAAAGGTCAGTGGATGCAGCAGATGTAGAAAGTGGTGGTGATGATGGCCCCAGGAGAGGAGACGAGAACAACAACAGCGCTCTTCTCAAGTCCCACCTCGAGGCCGTCGTCTCAAGAGAATGGGACGTCAAACAGGGGGACCCTTGGAAAGCAGAATTTGTTCAAGCAGGACGTGAAGCAAGCTACGAGCAAGGTAGACAACGTGATGCATACTGGCTTTGTGCACTTTCAAACATCTTAAACACCTTATATTCTTTCTCTTTGTCTGACTCTTTAGGCGAAACACTCGAAAAGCAAGCCGTTGGCTGATGGTCTCCATCGCCTGCACCATTTCTCCTGTGACAGCCCTGTGCGTTTCATGATGTATTTTGAAGCTGCTGCAGCGTTCATTGGCCTCCATTCAGACAACACAGTT
The DNA here is from genome assembly GCA_916701655.1 of Sebastiscus albofasciatus. Taxonomy (NCBI): domain Eukaryota; kingdom Metazoa; phylum Chordata; class Actinopteri; order Perciformes; family Sebastidae; genus Sebastiscus; species Sebastiscus albofasciatus. The sequence goes on from CAKAOI010026542.1 coordinate 72,639, forward strand.
TGCCTTTACAAAACTGACGGCCAAAAGCAGACTTTATCAGAACACCTCCCTTTCTTGGGCCTGACCGCCACAAAGACCGCTGGCCGTCTGGTGGGTTGGGGCCCGGGGCCCGTCTTCACACTCCTAGACGGTGAGTTAGGCTTCCTGGATGTTGCCCACGGTGGACTGGACATACGCGTGTGTCAGGCTGCAGAGCACTCCACAGAGATGGTGACTGCAGGCGTGGGGAACGTATGCGTGTGGTCGGTGATGCTCATGGCGTGTAAGGTGAAGATACGGGAGGGGCTGCAGAACGGCACTTTCACTCAAATGGCGTTGGCTCCCCCACGATCTGACAGGCCTCACAGGGCCTTCGTTGTGTGCGGGCGGGTCGTGACGGTGGTCGACCTCCATGCCAGGAAGGTTTTGGAGCACAAGAGGGATCTCTGCTCACGGTGTGTATGGGTGCATGTGATGTGAATCAGACTGTGAATGGTGGAATTTAAATTTTTTTGTTATGTTTTACAGAGATATCACTGCACTGGTGTACTGCTCTAAACTGGACTGTTTGATCACTGCATCTCAAGAGCTCTCCATTAGAGTATGGGGTCCAGATTGGGAACCTCGTGTGATTTTTGTAGGACATAACGGTAAAGTCATAACGTTTTTGTCCCTCTTTATGATTAGACATAATGTTGACATTTTTATTTGTGTCTAGGTGGGGTGAACTCTCTGTTCTACTGTTCTGCAATAAGCATGCTGTTATCAACCTCCACGGATTGTACGATCCGTTGCTGGAACGTGGAAGAGGGCGATGCGGTCGAGTGTGTCCACACAGAGCGGAAAAACCCTCCGTTGTGCATAGGAGGCACTGAAAAGGGAGATGCTTTCTTCTCCTTCTCTCACCAGGGAGTGGACGTCTGGACCATCAGATCCTTCTACACCCTCCACTGTAAACTCAGAGGCGCTAAAGGAGCCCCGCTGAGACAAATCCTAGCCTCCCCCTTCCCTGCTCCTTACCCTACACGACTCCTCTGTGTGAGCGGGGACAGTGATATCACGCTCGTGGCTGCAGAAACAGGAGCAGTGTTGACTTCTTTCAAGGCAAAGCAGAGGATTTTGTGTGCCGACTACTGCCTGCAGAAAGAGATTCTGCTGGCTCTGACTGACTCAGGTACGGTGCTCCAAGCCAACACACTCACTAATCCAATCACTTTGATGCAAGAGTGGAAGTGGAGAGGCCAGGAGCCCTGGCAGCAAGAGGACCATGTGACTGAGGATCTGCCGATGCCCGGCCCGGCCTGCTGCCTGATACTCTACAGTGCTGTGTCTGAAACAGAGGGAGCTTTAGAGGAGTGGAGGAGTTTGCAAGAGAGCAGAGGATGCAGTCACAGGAATAAGGCGGCTCTTGATGATGCCATGAATAAGTGAGTATTTCGTCTGCTTAAATGTCATTCATGTAAATATACTATGAGGCATATTTATTTCAGCAAATGTGATTGTACTTGACAGGTTTTTGATCATCCTCGGCCATAGTGGAGGCTGTGTGAGTGTTCTGAGAATCGATAATGGGAAGGTGTTGCTCAGGACGCCAGCACACAATGGCCAGAGAGTCACCGCAATGCAGGCGTATCCTGAGAACGGTTACTTCCTCTCCACAGGTATTTCCCAGGTGACAACCTCTGGGCTTGAAAAATAAAGCCAATTCTAAAGTGCCTTAAACTTGCATTCTTTCTAATAGCCAGCAGGGGGCGACTCCTCTGGTTGCAAAAAGAAGTCTGATTGTATAGAAGTCTATGAGAAAATGAGCTATACTTCTCACTTGATTTATTATCCTCAGTAAACATTGTTAACATGAGTTTATGGTCTCAGTTGCTAGTTTCAAGTCTTCTTCAATACAGCATGATGTTCATTCAGTAAATTATGGTCCCATTTAGAGTCAAATAGACCATAAAGTAGGGTATGCTTTAGGGCGTGGCTACCTTGTGATTGACAGGTCACTACCACGGCGTTGAACTTTCACAGTGTGTTTTCAGTTGTAACATTTTGTTCGCCTAAAAAATGTGTTATTCAGCATTCAGTTGTACTTAGCTTCACCCTCTTGTGTCCCTTTTGGTTGCAAAAACCAAGATGGTGACAGCCTAAAACCAAGTTGGTGACAGCCAAAAACCAAGTTGGTGACAGCCAAAAACCAAGATGGTGACAGCCAAAATGCCGAACTTGAGGCTTTAAAAAAGGAGTCCAAAAACCAATGGGTGACGTCACTTCTTATATACAGTCTATGGTTTCCCAGTGTAACTTTATTTGTCATGCTTGTCAGTAATGACTTACCGACTTTGCCCCAATCCGTAAGGTGAGGACATGACAGTGGTGGTGTGGAGAGTAAACCCCTACGTCCAGGAGTGTCTCAGCCAACAGCGGAGCCTGCACTATGGCCAGCCTCAAGGCTACCTAGCGGCGCTATGGCTCCAGCTGGACCTGACCTCTCAGGAGCCTGACACCTACAACCTGATGCACTTTAACCTGCTTGACCAGAGCCAGACCGATTACTCAGCCAAGGAAGGACATTCAGACCACTTCACAGGTCACAAAAACATCTTTGTTTGTCATTGTCTGTTGTAGATGGTGTTGTATTGTTTGTATGTGTGTGAGTGACTATGCGTTTGCTCTTGCAGGATTGTGTGCGTGTCCTGATCTGGAGGTGTTTGTCTCCAGCAGTCGAGAGAGGACAGTGTGTATCTGGGATAAGGAGAATCACCTCATCAGGTTGGAGCTCAATACCTGCCACTAATCTCTTGCATTACAGATGTGAAAAGCATACAGTCATTCAGTAATAAACGTCTATGTGTGTGTGACCCCTCCAGGACGCTACAACTGAATGCAGTGCCTGAGTGTCTGGCTTACGGTGGGATTGGAGGAGAACTGTTTCTTGGCATCAGAGGGGATCTGTACAGGATGAATTGTGCAAAGTTCCTGCCATACATCTATCAACAAATTGTAACTAGTCAGTTTAATTTAGACATTTTTAGCCAAAGCTGCAAAATATAAATCCATTTAATCCCATTTTATTCTCACAGCTCTTTGACACTTATCGTGCTGAGCCCATTCCTGACAAGCCTATCATCAAGAAAGAAGAAAAGTGCAGCAAAATAAAGTAAGAATTACTCATGCTACATGTTGAAAATAATCTTAAACATTGCCCTGATAAGCTATGAGCAATATTCGTGCAAACAGGAACGCAAGCACAGAAGACGAGGAAAAGGAATCCGCAGCAATCGCCAACAATTTATTATTGACCGAAGACGTGTGGAGACAAAAGGTGTGTGTTAGTTGACAGGTTTTTAAGACATGTCAGTGGCACACTCAAAAATGTGTTCAAATACCCTTTCCATCTGTTTTGTTACAGGTGTCTCTAAGCTCAGAGACCTCGAACATGGACCTCACTGCACTCCTACGAGGCTCAGTGAAATGCCACAAAGGGCAGCCTCCCAGTACAAAGGAAACCAAGAAAGAGGCCTTTGGTCGCTACATGAAGATATTATATGGGCTGCCCCTCAATATTAAGGTTTCATCACTTTCCTCTCCTCACTCATTTTACCTGCTTCTTTTCAATACTGCCAAGAATAGACAGACTTTTGGCAAATAAGCTTCATAATCAGCTACCTTTTCAACTTTCCTTAAATACACTGTGTCAGTCTGAAGCTAGCTCATATGTCATATGTGCATCAGCTTAAGGTTTAATAGGACAGTAACTCCTGGATATACAAGTGAAACACAACATTAATGTACAAGCTTCTTTTCTAAAAATCTGAATAGCATCTGAATGATGCAAATGTGGTAGTATTGTTTTGCCTGCAGCTTTCATAAATCAGCTTTTTTATTTGAATGTTTTGCATATTTTCATCATGCTGAAAGAAATATATTATTAATAGGATAATGCTGTGTTTTCAGATTGATTTTGAGGACCCTTTTGACCGAGATGAATTTGAGATGTACTCATTTGATCCTGAACCATATGACAGCAGGATCCATAAACGTCCTACCTTAAAGGAGGACGTCCAACACCCTGAACCTAAAGTAAAGAAAAGGGTAAGAACTGTTGGCATGATAAACAAAACCTTGTTCTCAGTCATTCTGGCCTTTTTTGTGCAGAAATCTACAGCACAATTCTTTTTAATTTTAATTTTTTAGTTTACCGTAATTGACAGAAAAATGTGTTGTTATATATATCAGACAATTGTATAGAAATTCAGTAAGTATATCTGTAGAAAGGTGGTAATCTGTTTCTCTAACTGCAGGAGAAAAAGACTAGATCTAAAATCTGTGAATCTGTAAAGACCCCGGTGGAAGTCGAGCCAGAGCATGTTATACCCAAGACACCTGTCAAAGTGAAGGAGGATGAAGAGGTAAGAGCATTTGTTGTCTTTTATTTCACAACAAAACAAAAGAACGCACAAAACTCTCAGTGTGTATATCTGCACTTGTCCCTGTAGCCTCCAGAGATCATTTCTCCGAAACCCAAAACTTCTACTCCACCTCCTCATCCAAAGACCCCAGCACCATGTCGGGGACCCACCGCTGAGGTGCCGACGTTCCTCAAACAGTTTGCAGATGCAGACTGGTTTAAAGACATGTTTCCTGATGAAAAGGTAACGCATCTACATGTATATCTGTCATTAACCGTGCAATTATATCATGCACAATGGTAAACGTTGATGAGCGTATGTTTGTGTGCAGTGCATCCCAAGCAACATGTCTCCAGAGGACTTCGCCTTGCTGCTGCTGGGCCGCCTCAACACCTGCAGCGCTGCGTATAGGATCAAGATCCTCGCTGCACTGCAGGCGATGTACAGCCAGGGACTCTTACTGAATATAGACGAGCTTTACCAAGGCCTCCTTGACCTGGTGCCCAAATTTGCGAGACCTCCCATGGTACTTACTGTATATCCAGGATCAAGATTGCCATTGTGCATTTTGAGAAGTGGAAGTGTCTAATTGTTTTCCCCGTGTGTGTGTGTTTCAGTCACCTGTGGAACGGGCCGGGCTTGTTAAAATGTTGAATCTGCTGATGTATCTTAAGCCCGCCAGCAATGAGCTTGTGAAAACGCTTCTCATCCTTTTGGCTTTTAAAAAGCTGGGTCTCCGGTGAGTCCATCAATGTTAGAACAACAATGTGAAAACAAAAAGTGGCAAAACGTTACTGCAGGTTTAATCTAAGAAACTGTAATATTCTGAGTGCAATTTAAAGGTCCCATGTTGTAGAAAGTGAGATTTTCATGTCTTTTTATTATACAGCAGATTTAAGTGCTGTATTAATACTGTGAAAGTATCAAAATGCTCAATCCACGGAGAAATACACACAGCCTGTATTCAGAAACTCTGCCTTTGAAACAAGCTGTCAGGATTTCTGCAATATTGTGATGTCACAAATTGGTGCCTTCAAATAGGGTCGTGTTTACTGTCCATATGAACGCCCCCATCTTGTGGTATTCACAACCTCGTAAGCGGAAAGTTTGAGTTGTGATGTGTTTATTGACATTGTCAGAAATGGCGGAGGCCATGGAAGTTATTTTTTTTTGAGAATAATAAGTTAATATATTGTAATTTTAGTCGTAACTTGTTTTTCTTGGTAATTTTATAATATGTCTGAGGAAAATGTTGATATTCCTAACTGTCTCATCTTTTTCCTCTGTCATTATGCCTTTGCATTTACTGCATTATGTTACCCACTTGCCAGCTTGCTAAATCGTTAGCCTCTGTGGCTTCTAGACACAGACAGTAACGTTAATATTACTGTTGCTTAGCAGCGTGTTCTCACGACTTAACCACTTGAACGCCAAGCATATGGTGTACAAGACTTGCCCATGTTGTAAATACGAGGGTAAATGCAGGCATATTCAGGTATACCACAAGTATGAACCTGAAAATGAGCATGATATGGGACCTTTAAACTTTCCGAACTGACGAAGTTTGAATTATCTTGTTGTCCTCATGTCAATAGAGAAACAGTGCTGCACATGCTGACTACATTAGGTCTAAATGAGGCTGAGGAGTGGTTGTGGCCAGAGCTGGAGACCTGGGAGTCGGAGGTGCAGGACCAGTCTAACATCTGGAAGAGCCTCCATGACAGAACAGACTCTTGGCTGGATTTATGGCTCTCCAAATACAAAGTAACAAGAAGACATATTTCATTTAAATCTTAATCTCTCTAGCTTCAATTCGTGTTTTAAATCTGGAAAAAAGAATCATCATTCACATTCATTATCACCATCTATCAGAGTATTTTTGAGTGTGACAAAAGGACAGAACAGGTGTTTGAAAACTGAGAGGCTCTCCCTCTTTGAATCAACTCTCCACTGCTTCTCATGTCCTTTTCTGTGACCTTAACTCCTCTAAATAAGGAATGCACAAGAGCATGTCACAGTGTTGTTGACTGACATGGCCGCTGGTTACTGGAAGTGATTGACTGCCTCTTTTTTTTCCATGCCACCAGGAACATTACAGGTATCTGGACCTCGGGAGTACAACAGAGTTTAAGCCAATGACCTTCAAGGAGGTGGATGTGCTGAATCATTTCTGCTCCGTCCAGAAAAAGTACAGAAAGGCCCGAAGTGTTGCACCTGCTGGTCGCAAAAACACAGTTCTTTTGCCCCTCTATGACAGGTATGTAAAAGTCATACGGTACATATGGTAGTTTCCTCTGCACAACATATTTTTTTTAATATTCTGCGTCTATATTTGTAGCAGTTCTCGACCAATCCTTCGTCTAGGCGAGACTTACAGCATGGCCAGGTCATGGAGGTCACCGGGTAAGGTTTCACCGTACTTTAACAAAGACTTCCGATTATAAAATTTAACTGGTTTATAACATTTGTTGAATTCTTTTCATGCAGGTGTAATTCTGCCTCCACTGAGAAACCGTCCCTTCCTCATGCACTTTCCCAATTTCATGTCTTTGCCGTTACCTCGGGTCAGTCTTTGCCCCTTTCGCGACTGCTCAGACGAGGACTGGGTGATCGCCTCGGCTCGCCGCTACTACATTCAACAGCAGTCGTACGTAGAGTACTACAGGTGATGCCTCTTGGTCTGTAACACTCGAATGAGCCACAGAACAAACATTAGTTTGAAATATATCATTTTTTTTTACAATTAAATGCATTTAAAACTTTGCTTTATGACTGATTTATTCTGTGATTGACAGTATGTAAATGCATTCATGTGGTACAAGGGTGATTTGGTACACACACTTCTTGATAATGGTGATTTTTGACTCGATATATAGAAGTTGAATGAGTGCAAAAAAAACATAATCCTGGACATTTTAAAACAGATATTTAAGACACGCAGTATGACAAATTAGAATAGCACAAAGAGAAAGTACATTACTCAAATAATGGTTATGTATTTAAAATAAGCCTAAATATTTTGCAGTTACATTCATTTCCGGTTTAAGGCAAAATTATGCAAATATTTAACAAACAAATATTATAAAAGGAAACCATTGTCAAACACATAGTTTTGGTTGTTGTGTAGTATGCAAATGTAATAGCTGATCAGATACTGTATATGAATGACTGCCTTGTATAAAGAAAGTACTGTTGACAGCTGTAAAGGCAAAAGACCAGACAGCTTGAAATCTTCCACCAGAGGGATCTTTGTATCCCAACGACCCCGTTAACCTGTTTATAAAGCATATGCAACAATTTATACAGTCAACAAGTGAACTTATTAAAGTAGTACAGCACCATTTTATTGTAGCATGGCTTATTATTGTCTCCCTGAAGGAGTAGAAGATATTTAATGTATTGTAATTACCTCCATGTGTCTTTTTGTCTGGCAAACAAATATTAAAAACTGCAACCTTATCTCCCTACAACAACCCTGTTGCTTTGATGACACGACGACTGCCCCCTAACCCCACCATCACCCTTAACTCTGGCTACCCTTTGAGCCCGTTCTCATTCCCAGGGGGTCAAATACCGAGGCTTTGTCACGGCCGTCTGCGTCCGATACCACCGCACTAGGCACCCTTTAGCACCAGTATGAGACACACCAGGCTTTCCATTAACTACAATGTAAACTCATCCGCGGCAACAGTAAACGCACAGAGATAGTGCGCCGGGAGTGTGGTGACGTAGTTTAAAGAGCAAAAAGACACACCAAGGGCGGTAAATCCTGTGCGTTAAGGTTCACTTTTATGTTCGTTCGTGTCCCGTGTTCACAACGTTCAGTTTCATTTTCACTTTACAAATGTAGTAAGGTTTAAGCCCAACTATGTAGTTCTTTCCTAAACCTAACTAAGGTTTTGTTGCCTAATCCTAAAGTGAGGAAAATGTCCTCACCGTCACATCCCTCGTTGGGATGACTACGTGTTGCACCTTCACATGAGACAGACGGTGATAAACAAAGATTAAAAAGAAAAACAGACAACTGAATACTAGACCATTATTAGGGTGACGATTTGATTGTCAGGTATATGTACATTGCTCTGTTGGTAAGGGAACTAAAAAGCACCTGTGTCCTTCCCTTCAGTCCACCAAGTCTTTATCATAATTGAGCAGGTCGCATGTCAGAAAGAGGTCAGAGCGCCCGCTCTCTATCAGCACCCTGTTGAGCTGGCTGCTGGTAATGTTGATGTCCGTGGCTTCATCCAGGGGCCAGTCTAAGAGCTGAGCGCTGGAGGGCAGGTCAGGAAGGCCCGGCTGATAGTCCTCCAGGGGGTTGGGGTACAGTAACTGACGGAGAGAGGGCATTCTCACGGCCATCCTCACCAGGTCCATGAGGCCAGCGACGGAGAGCGGGTTCAGGGCCAAAGCCAAGCTCTTCAGGGCCCTGCAGCCTCCCAGCGAGGGCAGCAAGAGTCCCATCAGGCCATCAGTGAGCCCACAGCCACTCAGAGAGAGGTGCTGCAGGCTACCGGAAGCCTGGGAGAGGAGGCGGCGGACAGAGGTCAGGGTGTTTTCATCCAGACGGTTCTCGCTGAGGTCCAGCTGTTGCAGCGTGGAGGCATGATGGCTGCAGGACAGATAGGCGAGATCAGCCGGGCTCAGGCTCAAATATGGCAGCTCCAGTATCTCCAGAGGCTGAGGGAGTGAGCTGTAACAAAAGAACATTTAATTTATTATTCAATTCAAATATTCATTATAGAGGTCTAATTATTTTCTATTTTTAATCTCATAATTCTAAATATGGCTGTTAGTTTGGGCAGATTTGCTTTAAATTAAATGTTAAAATAGGTCTCCAATTTTTTTAAAATTAAATTTAAATTTGAGTGGTTGGACATTAGGTCTTCATTATAGATTAACCTGCTGATTATTTTCTCAATTAACTGATAATTAATTTATAAATAAATGAATATTGTCTTTAAAATGTAAGGAAATGGTGAAAATGCCCATAACAATTTTCTAAAACCCAAGGTAGTTTCTTCAAATGTATTGTTTTATCTCACAACAATCTTAAATATTTAATGTACTATCAAATAAAACAAATACCAGCTGCAAAACCTAAATTTGCAAGGTTAGAATTCGCAATTTATTGGCGTTTATTGGCAAATTGTACATCAAATAGCAGAATACTAACTATTCAACTATTTGTTTCAGCCCCATTAGAGATTGGTATATTATTGCCTTTCCATTTCCTAAATCTAAGGTTTGACAAAATCTAAAAAAAAATGTGACAGTGTTATTTACAAGGCTCAGGGTGTAGGTGCTAAGTTACAGGACAGCATGCACGTAATGGGGGACCAGGCCATACCTAAGCAGCACACGAAGTTGCCCAGGCAGGCGCAGTGCAGTGAGGCTGAGGCGTCGCAGTTCTCGCAGCTGTGTCAGACCCTGAGACAAGTCCTTCAGAGAGTCTTCCTGGCCATTGTGGTCTCTGCGAAAATCCAAGTTACAGTAGTGCAGGCGAAGAGAGCTCAGTGCAGGGAAGGTGGAGAGCAGAGGAAGCAGTTCGGCCAAGCCGGCCACCCCGAGGCTGCTGTAGCGGACATCGATGCCCGCCAGACCCTGGCGAGGCAGGAGGCCTAGCAGGGTCCTGATGCTGGACACTGAAATCTCTTCCGCACGTAGGTATCTGCACTGAAGCTTGAGGGGTCCCAGTGTGCTCAGAGCCCCGCGGACACGCTCCCAAGAGCGTGCATTTACAAAAAGATCAGCTCTCACGTGCACCAACACATCACTGTTTGGATCTTCGGTCTCCTTTCTACTGCCTCCTGAACCTGGCACTGATGCCTCTCTTTTCCTCTCTACCTCCATCCTCCTCCTGACACCTTTAGTCAGCTCCTCTTCGCCTAGAACACCACCCGATCCTGTCCTCTCTCCTCCCGGCTCCTTATTATCTGTGCTTGACTCATCACCACTTGTTTCCTTTCCCCTCTTCCGCTGTCCCCTCTCTCTTTTCACATCCTTATCTCTCTCCAGAGCTGAGAACCTCTTCCTCTCCCGATGTGCCCTCTGTGCTCCAGCTCTGGCTTGAACAACCATGGTGCAGAGAGCTACGGTCAGAGACCAGCCTCCCATGGAGTCCCCCATCCCTCCTTCATCTCCTTGCAGTCCACAGAGGTCCAGTACTTGCAGGGCACACCTATGAAAGAGGAATAGGTTTGTAATTCAATTCAATTCAAATGGCTTTATTGGCATGATGTAAAAACTGCACATATTGCCAAAGCATATTCAAATTATGAAAATTTGAAGGAGGACGGTCTGCAGGACAGATAATAATGCACACAGTGCACTTTCATAGACTAAGCTACTGGAGTTACCCTGCACCATACTCATTTTTAACAGTCTCTTCTGCACTATATTCATTTTTAACAGTCTCTTCTGCACTATATTCACTTTTTAACAGTGTCTTCTGTACTATATTACATTTTTTTAATAGCTGTTATTAGCTGTTTTTTTCACAGCTGTTACCTTGCACTATATTCAGTTTTAACAGTTTTCCTCATCTCCTTGTATTTTTATATCTGTTATATTTTTTTGTACTTTGCACTACTAACTTTTTTACTGCCTTTTTACTAACATGTTTTGCACTATGAAACTGTGATGCTTGAAACATGAATTTCCCTAGGGATCAATAAAGTTACTATCTATCTATCTATCTATCTATCTATCTATCTATCTATCTATAGCTGTCATCTATCCATCTATCCATCCATCTATCCATCTATCCATCTATCTATCTATCTATGTTTTAGATGTGTCCAAAATGTAATTGCTCTTACAGATCATGCTCCAAAACACTGCAGCTAGAATAACTTACCTTTGGTCTGACAGTCCTCTGACCACTGCAAGCAGTAAAGCTTGGATGCAGAGTCGATTTGGCCCAGTTTGTCCTTGTCTCCTGCGTCTGTCGACCCGCAGGGTGCGTTCAGGCCACCTCTGCACCAGTTCTCCCACAGCCAGAGGTCTGCAGCTGGTGAAGGAGGCCTCCAGCAGAGGTCTGTACAGCTCTCTGGGCACCCACCTCAGCCAGCATGGAGACGAGCTGTGGTCACTCACCACCTCCTTGGCACAAAGGCTCACCAAGGAAAGCACCATTTCAGCACGGAGAAGGAAGGCTGATCTTTAAGCATTCATTAAATACAGCAGCAGAAATGATGTTGCTCTGCAGAGGAAGCAGCGTGCAGAGAGCTAGCTACCTGAAACTAGCTAAGATTAACTTTAAGACAGTAATTTGATGCTTGTAAAACACCCAAAAAAGACTTTATAACATCATATGATATCTACAGTAATAAACTAAACTGTAAACCTTTAGCTGGTGAAATATTAAACGCCTGGGACATCACGTTAACGCTAACTCGACTAAACTCTCAGTGAGGAAGAAGCTGCTGCTGCAGAGAGAGGAGAGGAGTGTTTACATTTTAGACTGACTGACGCAGGTCAGTGACGCAAGCACGTACATGCGTGACGTCATCACTGCAGATTGGGTTTTGTGCCACTTTAACTTGTTTTTGTCCCCTTTTATTCTTGATTTTTGTACAGTTATTTTCAATAAAAGCTTTATTTTGTAGTTTTATCATCACCTAGTACTGTTTAGTTATTAGTCTGTACATTCAGGATTCTATTACACTATCCCTCTAAATCTTTATAAGGAGATGATACTAGGAAATGTTTTTGACTGATGTAAACATGGGGTTCAACTTTGCTATCAGACATGTTTACTAGGCGCTAAGGCGCTTCCATTGCTGCCAAGTTTAGCCCTCGACCCTTTACCTTCAATAGGTGTCAGAATGGATATACTTTGACTGAAAACAATTGGACCTTGCAGGGACTTCTGTAGTAGCTCTTTGTATCCTGCCATAGAAATATTCAGATTATTTACTAATATGAAAGAAACTATTGAGGATGGAACCTGTCAAAATAAAAAAATAAATGACTTTATAAATGAATAAATATGTAATTAAATGTATTAAAAATAATATTGGAAATAAACTTAGCCATTAATGAATTGATAAAATGTGGCATAAATTGATATTTCTGTTTTAATTTTCCCTTTTATTTATCTATGTATATATCTTGATTAATTTGTAAATGTATTTATTTATGTATTTATGCATTTATTTATTTATTTTTGCATGATTTTGAGATTTTATTTATCTTTTTTGCTGAATGACAGCTAGGTTATTTTTTTTCTCTACTGCAGGAAAAAAATATATTTTTTCTTTGGTTCACTGTACAGATCTTTGGACTCTATTAATCTTCTTTGAGTGCATTTAACCTTCCTGCAGAGGTGTCCAAAAATGTGTGAAAACTGAAAAATAGCTCGCCACGCCGATGATGATGAAAGAGGTCTGGAAGGAACCACCGTATGGTGCCGCTGCTGGGACCAATTATACATCACAGGGCCTGTGCTTCATAAACCTCTGTGCAGGCAACAATTAGTTTCAGTGATTGATTCAGTGGAGTAAAAGAAGAGATTGAATCACACTGGTGAATGTCTGTTTTATGGAATAAACAGAGAAGAAGCTATTTGGCCTCAAGACATCAAATAAAAGATGTTAATTTAAAATCTCACAACAGATATAATATTTGATTGTAGCATTTATTGGAGCACTGTTGTGTTAGATTTATTTATATTATACAACTGCATATTTTGTTATTCATCAAATGGTGTGTTTGTGCATGCATATGTACATATATGTATGCAAATATAAACAGCACAGTGACACTAACTAGATGTAGAAGCTGGTTGTCAGTGGCACAGTTCACTCCCACTCATAATTAAATCCACCAAGACAGGCAAACAGTATATCCAAGCTCTAACCAGTGTGATAATGAGTTTACTTATTCAGTATGACTGACTGAAGAAGAAGCTGAGAAGCCAAACAGCATTACTTTTAGAAGTGTTGTTTAAAAAAAAGTCTTGTGCATGATAACAGGTGGCTGGAGACGATGCCAGCCTGCATTTGGCACTGAGGGAGGTTAGACACATTAGACAGCAGTCCAAGAAATAAGGGAAATGGCGTGTACCCAAAGAGTAAGTCACACTCACTTGCAAATCCATGTGGCGAATGTGTCTTAAAATATGACTTGTATCAAATATATATTCAAGATAGAGCACATGTATTCCAAAGACACAACAGAGATCTGATCAGTAGACTGAACCAACTGTTTTGATTGTATTATTGTGTTATTTATTAGGTATGCAGGCAACATTCCCTGTGAAGTATTGACACTGAGTGGATTATCATGGAGAAATAAAATAAAGTAAGCAGAATTATGTAACTTCACAAAAACATAATTAGGTTTGTGCTCACTGGCTGTTTAGTGTCCTAAAAGAAGCCTACGCTGATGAATCACTAGATGGAGCTAAAGGGTCATGCATGCTGACTGTGCTCTGCCTTACAACAAAAATAGTCATACAGAACATTTATATTCCCATTCATCCTCAGGTTTATTTACATATTGATGTATATAAAATATAACAAGACTTTTGTGAATCATAGGTTACTGAAATACTTCTATTGATTATATGTTCCAAGCAGCTATTGGTTCAGACCAAACTGATTACATTTCATCCTTGATCATACCTGACCTCAGAGGTGTTTGTGTTTGGGACTGTTGGTTCTGATTATGATTACTTATTTTTCGCTACTTGCTCAGGCTTTGGATTTACGTCTTAGCTGTAATTGATGCTTTGTTTGTGAACGTAATCCCTTTTTTTTGTTTGTTTAGAGAGGCTGAAGGACTAATTTCACAGAGGGCACATGGTAAACACTGCTATTAATACACACACAACACATATAAACATGCTTTTACTTAATTTATTGCTGCAATCCCTTCAGATGACCTGCAGGGATCTTTGTCCATCTCATTGCTTCTGCCTTTGAAAAGCAGTTTAATGCACTTGCATCATATATATATATATATATATATATATATATATATATATATATATATATATATATATA